>PVJD01001742.1:0-243694 GCA_004026545.1 Mormoops blainvillei
TCATGATGTTGGGATCAAAGCCGACCTCTGTGGAGACTGGAAGGGACTGTCCTTAATTTGGATGGCTTGTTTATTTCAGGTCTCACCCCTGCCAGCTGAAAACCCCTGGGGACCACACAGTAGGGACCAAACTCTGTTCCCTGACCTGATGTTTCCAAGTGTATACGTGATGACCACCCAGTCTTCCAATGCACATACTTTTTAGGTCCAATCAGGAAAAGCACTAACTGCTGCCCCTGTGAGCTCGCAAGGCTACCATATTTGGTTTTTCTCATCCTCCTTTTGGAATACCAGTGAAGTCTTTGCCCCCACAGCCCCCTACCCCCATCTTGGACAGACAGACACTCAGGTAGACACTCGTTCAAGATACTGGACCCTGCAGGAACTAGGCCATCAGGCCAACGAGTTTAGAGGAGGCTCCTGAGGAGGTGGGAGCCTGGAATGACAATGACGAATAGGGTTTGTCTCAATGACAATGATAAGTAGACTTGGTAGAGTGGAAAAGGAAGCCCCCGCCCCCCCAGGGTGCCCCGTGACCAAAGTGGGAGGAGCTGGAAGGGCCACATTTTATTGGAAACCAGGCTACCAGGCTTATGTTAGTTAGGAAGGTGGGCTGGGCTGCAGTCCTGAGGGCAGTGAACACACACTCTGGGTGGAGGACCTACACCCACAGCTGGTTGGGCGCCCTCCCTGAGGAGAAGACAATTTCCCTGCACTTCAGGCCAGGCCAGGAGGGCCTGGCCACCTGCTCTCCTCCCACCAAGCCGTCTTTGCTGAGGAGTTAGGCGAGGGGCAAGGGCCCCAGCCTCCTGCTGTGGCTGGGTGGGTGCTATGCCCATCTCACTGATCCGTTCAGTCCTTCAGTTATTCATTCGTCAAAACTTTCCTTGGGCCCTGGCTGGTGTGGCTTGAGCATGGGTCTGAGAACTGTAACTTTGCCCGTTCGATTCCCAGTTAGGGCACATGCCTGAGTTGTGGACCAGGTCCCCAGTTAGGGGGGTGTGAGAGGCAACCACACATTGACGTTTCTCTCTTTCTCCCTCCCTTCTCCTCTCTCTGAAAATAAATAAAATCTTTAAAAAGAAACTTTCCTTGGAAAATAGGTTTTATTGTTTTCTTTTAAAGATTTTATTTACTTTTAGAAAGAGGAAAAGGGAGGGAGAGAAACATCAATGTGTGAGATACACAGATCGTTGTCTCTTGCTTGCCCCCAACTGGGGACCCTGGGCCCTGACCCAGGCACATGCCCTAACTGAGAATTGAACTGGTGACCTCTTGGTTCGCAGGCCGGTGCTCAATCCACTGAGCTACCCAGCAAGGCGGTTTTATTGTTGTTTTAAGTACAATGTTCATATTTGCTTGTCATACAACATTCAAACCGTTCCCAAGCAAATAACAAAAAATGTGAAAGCTCTCCTGGAGCCTGCCGCTCGGGAGTGATCATCGTTAAAAGGCTGCTGCGGCGCCTTCCACGTTTCCCTGTGTACACACAAGTGCATGTGTGTATTAACATTGAAGCAAACACTATATATTGGACATATTTCCAAATCAGCTTTTTTTTTTTTTAAACTACAAGTAAGCCCTGACTAGGGTGGCTCAGTTGATTGGGCACAGTTCTGAAAAGTGAAGGGTTGCTGGTTCAGTCCCTGACCTTGGCATGTGCCTGGGTTGCAGGTTCAGTTCCTGGTCGGGGTGCATAGGAGAGGCAGCCTATCGATGTTTCTCTCTCAAATTGATGTTTCTCTCCCTCTCTTTCTCCCTCCTTTCCTAAAATTAAAAAAAAAAAATCTTTGAAAAATACAAGGAATACAAGTATATATTTATGCTATAAAAATCTTAAACAACGCAGAGGTAAAGGAGGAAACGGTAAAAGTCCCTCCCCTGGTCTTTTCCACCTCTTCCCCACTCCCCTCCCTAGTGTAGTGAGGTTTATTCGGACCCTTTCTTACACATTTGTACACATAAATGGTGCTCATACAAACATACAATTGTGTGTGGTTTTTTAACATCTTCTGCAAGTTGCCTTTTTGACTTAACACTGTGTCTTAGAAATGTCAGTATCACTAGCCAGACTCGTTAACTATGGTTGAGATGCCCTGGTTTGGCTGTACCTTGGTTTTCGTTAACCATTCCCCTTCTGATGGTGTCACAAACAATGCTGTTGAACATTCTTGCCCAGGCTTCTCCACGCAGCCTACAGGTCTTTCTTGGGGTGGAAGTGGACTGGCTGCACTGGAGAAGATTGGCCTCCCGAAGGCTAGGCTTCCATGTTCCTTCCGCGGGCTTTTAAAATTGAGTTGAGTGCCCATTCCCAGCATGTCTTGGGGCAGCTCTTGGCCAGTGGAGGAGGCAGCCAGGTGATGCAGTCTCAGGGTCCTATGATGGGATGATTCAGGAGCCAGGGGGCCCTGCTGGGGGGTGGGGCAGGCTTCCCAAGGAGGTGTCCCTCGCTGCTGAGTAGCAGAGTGCCTGGCAGAGGAGCTGTGGGCAAGGCTGCTCCAGGTGGAAGAAGGTGTGAAGGGGCCAGGACCCCTTAATGCCTAGCAACAGGGCTGAGGGCAATGGCATGAGGTGGGGCCGACAGGAGGTGGGGCAGATAGTGAAGGGCCTTAAATGCCAAGGTGGTCACAGAAGGTGTTAGACACAAGTGCTTGAACACACACACACACACACACACACACACACACACAGAAGTCTGATCCAGGAAAGCAAAGGGAGAAAGAGGGAGGTGAGGTGCCCATTTGGAACTTGTGTTTGCTGGGAGCCCTGTGTGGAGCACGGCTTTTCTCCCCAATCCCTTATCCCTTTCCCCTTTATATATATATATATATGAAACTAATATTAGAGCCCTTTGGATTTACAGAAGAATCGAGGAGAAAGTACAGAGAGCTCCCAGGGACTCCCCCTTCCTCTGTCACCCATTTCCTCTATTGTTAATATCTTGCATGGGGGTGGAACATGTTACAATGGATGAACCTTATCGACAGATACATCATTAACTAAAGTCTGGAATTTACATTCAGGTTCATGCTTTGTGTTGTACAGTTCTATGGGCTTTGACGCATGTATGTCATGTCATGTATCCACCCTTAGAGTATCGTACAGAATAGTTTCACGGCCCTAAAAACGGGGATGTAATGTACAGCTTGGTGACTACAGTTAACAAGACTGTACTGTAGTAATTTGAAAGAGTATTATCTTAAAAGTTCTTATCATAAAGAAAATGTTTGTAACCGTGCGATGATAGGTAACTAGACATGCCGTGGTGATCATTTAGCCATACAGGAGTGGGCAAAAGTAGCTTTACTGTTTGCATATGCAAAAGTTTATCCTCGCTGTCTTGCTCTTTTGCCCTCCCCTGTACCTATAGCAAACAATTTTTTTATAGCTGAAACTAATATGTATGTCAGTTGTATCTTAAAAATTTTCTTTAAATCCCTTCTGTGCCTCGTTACCATTGTTTCCATAAGCTCTCTCTGGTCATGGCCTGGGTTCTGGGGACACAAGTCAAGTCACCGTCCCTAACTGGAAGAAGGCCTCCCCCTCAACTGCACGGGCACTGACCATGCCCCTAAAAGGTCTCCGGATTTCCTCAAGCAGCCCCTCACGGGCCTGGGGAGTCGGAGATGGGCACGCCCAGGAGTCATGGGGCACCGTTTTGTATCTTGACTCTGACTGTAGAATCCTGTGATAGTTGTGAGACCCTCTGGGTGTCTTGTCTCTAAATACCCACTGCTTTGTGTCTTTTTATGTCATCCAGGCAGACGCAGAGAGGAAATGGTTCAGAAGGCCAACAGGCAAATTATTCTCAACACTATCCTCGCTATAAGCCAACTTGGCAGAAATTACTGAGGAATGTTAACGGTGGCTCCCTTCAAGTGAACCTCACACTGTGCATCAGTGGGATGAACCCACAGTGGGCTTTTGCCCACTTGGCTATCCGAAGTGGCTCTTGAAACACGCACTCAGAAGAACATCGATTTGTTCAGAGACCTCCCTTTCGCCAAAGCATAACCTCAGAAAAAAGGGCTCTCCAACTGCTGAGTAAAAATGATGCAAGGGCTAGGTGTGAGGAATGGCAGCAGTCAAGTGATGGTCCTGAACCAGTCTGTTACAAAGTTTGAGCAGCTTCTGAGCCTCGTCCACTTTTCTAGTGTGTGTGTCTGCACCACGTTGCCTTCCATTTCCTTGCTGTCTCCACGCTGGCGGCCATACACCTCAAGGCCAAGCCCCTATTACTTATATTAGTACCAAGTAGTATTAAAATGCCGTAAAGTGAATCACATCCTCAATAGCTTTCCTAATGATTCAGTGATTTTATCTGCAACTTTAATCAGGAGTTCATTTGCAGAAACCTAAAGGAGCTCTAAACCAAATGTTTTGAGGCTGTTATGTAGGCAAATTAAAAAAAAACAAACCACTAGTTAACATACTATACAGTAGGAGTCACTGAGTATTCACTGTCCCCCCACCAAGTCACATCTGTTCTCACTTAATCCTCAACAGTTTCCCTTACCTACACCATGAGGAAATAAGGCTTTAAGGACAAAACTGTCTAACAATGGAAAAGCTGAAGGGCTTGGAACCTGGGCAGTCTGATTCCAAGCTGATTCATTACACTTACGTCCAAGGAAATTTGAACTAGTTGTTAATCTAGGCAATTTCTTAACTACCAAGCAGAATACAGGGCAACTTCATTTGGTTGAAGATCCTGGTAAAACATTAGAAAAGTTTTCTATGACTGGAACATAAAAGCAAGTTGTTCACAGAATTTGGAGATAATGATGTTCAACAAAAATTTTAAGCTTGTATCATCTGCACTGTAGTTGTTAGGTACTTAGCATCAAGTAACCCTCAGATCCAATGTTCTGTGGGCTGTGAGGATATTATTCCTACTTTACAGATAAGTAACTTTGAGGCCTACAGGGTTGTTTGCCCGGGATCACAGCCCACATTGCTCAGGGCCCAACCTCCCCGGCTGCCTCCCCTCTCCTTCGCTGGGGCATCAAGACCCCCTATGATATTACATCCGGTCCTTTCAAGTCAGGTAGGTGAGGCAGACCGTGAATACTGCTCCACAGGGGTTTCTCTGCCTTCCCCTATCTGCCCTATCTTAACCTTTCTGAGAAACCAGTCATGAGGGCAAAACAGACCAGTCACTTGTCCTTAGGTTGGAAAGAGCGGGAGGATGCTGTACATACTTCCTTTCGAGAATCTTTTTCACTATGTGGGGTAGGTCAACAATTCCAGGGTTAATTTCAGCTCACAACAGAACCAAACCAAAATAAAATTAAAATTGAAGGTAAACGTGTTTGATGAAAATCCCTTTTCCCATTTAGTTTTTATCATCTCCATTTTGGATGCTATCAAATTATGTGGGGTTTGTATTTTAGTTATAGAAGGGACAGGAAAATTGTGTTAGCATTAGTTCTGAATTAGGTTCTTGGTATCTTCACATATTCTCAATTCTTAACATCACGGATTAAAAATAGTACTGTCCCATGGTAAAGCTGAAGGCATTGAACTTAGATATCTGAGTTAACATATCCAAGTTCACAAGGTTAGTAAACAAGGAGGTAAACTTTTAAAGTCCATGCCTGAATCCATACTGTCCTTTTTCTTTAGGTGGAAAGGAAGCGAATACCTACTGGTAAAGATGAGTGATTTCATTTAATCCTCAAAAAAACCTTGAAATCATCTTACTGACAAGGAAACAGCCCTAGAAGTTCCATCCTATGATGTGTGTAATCACCATATATAATTAGATAGAAATCTTTAAACTAATCGACAGGATTAACACCATCGGAGTAATCAGTGGCCCCAGACTAGTGTCCATGTGATAAAAATATTTTCGTTTTCCTTAAGTCAGAGTAAACTTGAATGGGCAACCTGAATTATAACTGAGGTACAAAGGGGTATTTATCTAGAGAAAAACACAAGACCAGGTTTATTTCATACAATGTTATTCACACATTTTTCATTTTCTAATTTATACATAATATACAAAGAAGTGAAGATAACATTATTTCATATGAACCAATAAGAGCCAGGACTTAGACAAACTGGTCCAGAAACAATCCATGTCAAAAGGAGATACTCGAGAGTAAAGCCTAAGTGGTCGTGCCCAATTAAGTTTCTTTATTCTGAAATGCCATTTTCAGATTTTATCAAGACCCCATGCCAACTGATTAGGTGAAATCAGAGGTGGGCACTAAAAATGGCAGACCACAAAAGTTCTACAATAACACATCTTTTTCTAGAACAGGCCCTGCAGTATTGGGATGACTGGGTTGTCAACATCAGGACACGAGGCCATCAGGACCCCAGAAGAGGATTCAGTTTCCCAATGTGCTATTCTCTCGGACTTGCCAAATTTGCAGAGATAACTGCCTGTGACAACAGAGGCTAGGGATAAAGGATAAAAATTCAACTGTGCAAATCCAGGAAAGTCCTTACTAATCTTACACAAGGACAACTTTGATCCTGAAACCATGAGCTGGCTGATGCTGGGAACAAAAGTTCGACACGGGGCAAAGACACTCTGAGGCTAGCAAAACAGAGCAGAGGAGGGGCGAAGACAGCAGCTCCGAGTGGGGGGCGGGGGGAAACACTGCTTCTGTGGCTGCGATGTGCTGATGAACCAGGGTGACTATGAGGGGTGACAGTGACAAGTGGCTGGATTTAATGGTCTCATCATGGAATGTTGGGTTAAAAACCAAGAGTAACTCAACATTAAATAGGAAAAAGTATGCCTGGCACCCCAAACTTTATGCCATTAATTTTAGGGTCATGATATGAGCAGCTAAGTGATAAAACCTTTATCTTCAATGTTGTGCTCAGAAGATCACTTCTCTCCTGCAGATTTCTAACAAATCCCTTACATGTTCAATCTAAAGAGATAACATGGTTCATTAGTTTTCAGCACTAAACATAAGTGGGTCAACATAAAATTTTTATACAAAATACTGACTTCAACAAAATACAAAGCACTTTCTTTATCTTTCAGAAACTGAATATACAAAGCAAGTTTTTTTCCAAAATATTTTCATAGGCAAAGGATTAAAAACGATTTTAATTATACATATATGGTCACAATTTTGCCTTAAAAAGATCGTTGGGAAATGTACATAAGGCCGCTTGTAAATGTACATCATGTTACTGTTATGTCTTATGTCCAGAGAAAAAAATGTTATCATACAGATTTGCTCTTACTTGGGAGTAGGCTATCCAAAAATACAGTACTCTTCTGTACAAAGAAAAAAGTCACATCACATTTAATAAGATGGAAAAAGCATTGGCCTCCACGGTAACCAAATATCTCAGTCCAATACTTTCTATTATGCATAATACCCTGACTTCTTGAAAGTGATCCAAATCCTAGCATGTCCATATTAACAGAGTCAATTATGCTATAAAACAAAATGTTTCTCACAATAAAAAGAAAGGTGGATCATACTTCTGAAACCATATAAAGATAAAAAACTTTTAAAAAATCACTCTTGATTTGGAGAAATAAATTTACATTATACAACATTATATGCCAGGTCAAAGAGGGTAGGGACATAAATGTACACTAAAATGCAAAGGTTTCCCAAAGAGATAAAACAAATTCCATTTACAGCATGAAGGTTTACAAATGTACACCTGTACAACCAAGGAAAGCATCACTACTAAATTAGCAAGGTTTTTATAATAAACATTGAAACAAGATTTGCTTTCAAAGTGTAAACTTACCATCTATTACTACACACACAATGCATATATTTATAGGAAGCAAAAAAAGCTATCTGAATATGTAATCATGCTTAAATGTTGAGCTATCAAATTCACTTTTCAGTGGCCCCTTTTCACCTCTATCTGATTCCTACTTTCTGAATCTACTATGAAAAAGCAAAATAAAGCTCAACACTTCCTCAACATGTCCTTGTAATTCTATAAGCAAAACAATATACAAATTTTCACTTTCTCATTGCAAACTAAACAGAAAAGTTAAAATGGGGGTTAACTTTCCGTTTAGAGCACTTAACTGGATGGAAGTGTCACCATGATTCTGTTTTTTTCTAACTCTTACAACAATTACATATGTAAGTATATACAATAGTTCTGTACATTGCCACAGACGTTTTAGGGCAGTATTTGTATTAAAATCACATCCACTGCAAATAATGTAAGTTCTTTTCATTGCAAATCATTTAATTCTTGTCTTACTTGCTCAGTTTTATTTGCATGATAGTTTGTGAATTACCAAAATACAACTTAACTTTCTTCTTAAAATATTAATAATATTTATGTAGTTGATTGTTTATCTGTTATAAAAAGCTTCACACAAAGGACCAAAAAAAAAAAAAAGAAAAAGAAAAAGAAAAAGAAAAAAGGACTATATTTCTATATACATCTCTATAAACCTGTTGTGCTATGGGGTCTGTAGACCTACCAGACTGTAAGCCAGTTTATTAAAAGAATACTGTACTTTTTCCTTTAAAAACTATTTTTGTGACTTTACAAGGTAAAAATTTACAAAATATGTGACAACTTTTTTCTCATACAGTTACATCATATACAGGCATTCTGTGCTTTGCCAGCAATCCAATCTGATAGGTCTCCACTCAGGGCGAAATATAATTTATAATTCACCACTCCCACCCCCCAAATATACACAAGAACCTTAAAAAATTTACAAATGGATGAGTAAAGTCAATAAATAGTTTTGCTTAAAAAAAATTTCTGAAGATTCATAGTTGAGTTGTGTTTTGATAATTCACAAAATAAACATTCTTTTCACACAGTTACATTATCTTCTTCCTCTTTTTCCTTTACAGCATTCCATTTGGTGGTCCTCCAATAGGCCCTAGATCTGGGCTATTTTTCAAATAATATTTTTCCAACTTGGCCAGTATATGCTTCCCATAGGTGTACTTGCGCAAAGTAGTAATGTGAGGTCGAATCTGAAAAACAAATAATCTGCTTAGGAAATCTAAGTTATCTTAGTTTCTGATTTCTTAAAAAAGTGCCCCAAATTTGAGTAATTTAGAATAGTAACTGGAAATTTCAAATTCAAATCCAAAGAAAGTTGTTTACAAAAGCAGCTCTGTTCCACGCAATCTGCCCAAACTTCTATTCTCAAAACTGTTTAGTGATTAAATAAACTACTATTTGTGAACTACTACACACGCAAATAGTAGTAGAGGGGCTGCCAGCACTGCAGGAAAGTATAACTAGTCTATGATTTTAAAATCGTTTGACCCATGTAATATGGGAAATCAAGTATACCTAAATAAGATGGAGAAGGGAAAAACAATGTTAAAGGTAGATAAATAGATAAGATATGAATGTGATTTTATTGAGATTATCTTAATAATTTAATAAAAGGGTACATCATACCTACATCTGCCAAAGTTATCCATTCATTTTAGATTTGTTCCCCGGTTACAGCATATATGAAATAATTAAAGCCTAGGGACAATAGATGTGTAGCCTGAAGCCCCACAAACTGAATCAGCTGTTTTAAGTGGTATATAATGTATTACCTTGTGCATGATTATCTTCCTCTGAGCAGGTTCAGCCATATCAATCATCTTCTGAATCACATAATTGGCATACTGGTCCTTCATCATGGTGTATAAGGCACTGTGAGGACCATCATTCTGGCAGCAAACTTCATCAATCAGTAAAGCTCTCTCAGCACGGGAGGCATGAGTAACACACTTTTCTACTACGTTGCTGAAAATTAAAGTACATACACAAAAAAATTATATTGTAACTTTTTTCTTTATAGCAAAATTTCTTTGGCTTTTGAAAGAACTTGCTCAACACACTAGAAGACAAAAGAAGATGGGTCTCTCTTTTAATTCTCTACAATTACTTTTTGTTAAATTTTATTTATTGATTTTGGGCGCGGGGGCGGGAGGGGGAGACAGACAGACAGATTTGTTGCTCCACTTCTTTATGCACTCGCTGGTTGATTCTTGTATGTGCCCTGACTGCGGATGGCATATCCTGCAACCTTGACACATCGGGGCGTCACTCTAACAAGCTGAACTTACCTACCCCGTCAGGGCTCATCTCTACAATTACTTTTAAAACAGAAACTAATACCATAAGAAAACCCATATTGCACTTCCACAAGTTTAATTATAGGTCTCTTAAAATTATAATTAAATTGTAGTAAAAATTGTAATTTAAAAAAGCAGAAACTAGGTCATTAATAAGGTCTGTGACTTTCACAAATCTGCACTAAATATATTAAATCTGCATTTACTCACAGGTCTTGGGGACAAATAATTTTCTGACTACAGACTTCAAAAACAGAACATGTGGGCGAACCAATTTGTAATGTAGATTGTTTAAGAATAAAAGCAATGTTCTATATGTGCTTTTGGGCTCTACTAAAGATTGTACGACAATGTTACTTTCTATATACATATCTGTGCTTACTAATAAAAGTCAAAGAGTTGAGGGAATAGATCCTTGGAATTAGAAAATATTGCAATACCTGGCAAATTTGTGTTGACTCAGGGCTAAGACCTTTCCTCTGATTTCGGAAACAATTTTGCTCTTGTCTTCAGGTCGACCATGCTCCAGTACATGCTGAATAACATAATTGCCATACTGATCCTAAGTACAGATATTTAAAATTATTTCCTTAAGAATAATGATCATTCTTTAAAAAGATGCAGGCTTTTGTCTCATTGTGTCTCTCTACAGTTGTATTAAAACAAAACAAAACAAAACAAAACAAAACACTCACCAAAACAAAAAAACAGAACCATTTTCAAAAGCACAGAAACATTTCAGGTTAGTGGGGTGTTTATACCTGTACCAACTGCTCTGTGTGTTGGTGGAGCTCCTCTAAGATCGGCAGGGTCTGCTCTGCAGTGCAGTGCTCTAGGATGCGCTGGATCACTCTGCAGCCGTAAGGATGAGTTGAAAGTACAAACACCTTAAAACAATGGGAAGAATTAAATTTCCATTCTCTGACATTTTGAGGAAGATCTATAAAACAGACAGGTTTCTGATGACATGCTGAATTCATTTAAACTAGAAGGGTGGGGAATTCACGTTTAATGTGACCACCGCCACGGGATGCTCAATTTAGGAGTAAAGTAGTATTTTGATTAAAAAGGAACCTAAACAGAAGATGGAGGGCATACAATGACGAGAAGGAATGTATTGTGGGGTGGGGGAGTGCACACTGTAATTAGGAACTATTAATTAACTATGTATTAGTGACTAATTAATATTTACCATGGTTTTATTATACAGTTTTAAGTCTTCCTTCTCTCCCAAGAAATTTGGAAAATGTTGGGTTTATAATTCTAACAGAGGTTATCTTACTTCTTGAAGTAACATAATTAAATTCATATTTCTACTTTTCATCTTTAAAAAAAATAAAGCTATAGGCTCACTCTATAAAAGGCAGAGATTAATGCACATTCACTATTTTGTCTATTTTCGTATGAAAAATATGGCAACACTCAAAATCTAAAATAACACCTTGCTAACTAGATAGAAGCCCAAAAAATCTTACTTGTCCTTTGAAAGCATCAATGATGAATTGTAGGGACTGTGGCTGAACACATTCAATACATTTTTGTACAACATGGTTCCCATTCTGATCTTTCACACATTTAAGTACATGACCATCTAGCTCCTTTACCATTTCACTCTGCAAAAGAGGAGATGAGTTTTACCTAATTAAGCAACGTAACAGGATTTTAAAAAAATACTGCAATGAGAAACAGAGTATATTTAAAACTTTGTTTGCAATTTTTTTACATATTAAAGTTTAAAAACCCTGCCCCCGAAGTATAATTAGCAAAAGCCAATGACAGTGAAAATTACTAAAACATATTCCAAGATTATAATTTAAATTATACTTGCCGAAATATAGTTTAGTGATGAACTGGATATTTAAACTACTATCCTGTGTTAGGATCTTCCACTCATTTTTCTCAGCTGACAACTAACGTAACTCATTCAGAACAACTTCTGTACTTTTAAGTACCACCTTCCCCCCAAATAATAATTATTTTATTTTTTAAGATTTTATTTATTTACTTTTAGAGAGAGGGGAAGGGAGGGAGAAGGAGAGGGAGAGAGAAACATCAATAACGCGAGAGATACACGGATTGGCTGCCTCTCAGTTGCCTCCCACATGTCCCTAACTGGGGACCTGCCCTGCAACCCAGACATGTAACCTGACTGGAAATTGAACCAGCAACCTTTCGGTTCACAGGCCAGCACTCAGTCCACTGAGCCACATCGGCCAGGGCTATTTTGTTTTTAACTCTGAAATATACTTTATTGTATGTATATGGGTTTAGAGTCAAAGCTGATCTCTTTCCAAAGTTACTAATTAAGAATATATTTTTAAAAATTTTATTTACTTATTAAAGTAAATAATACTTTACTTATTAAGTAGGGAGGGAGGGAGAAAGAGAAGGAGAGAAACATCTATTGGTTGCCTCTTACATGCCCCAAACTGGAGACCTGGCCCACAACCCAGGTATGTGCCCTGTCTGGGAACTGAACCAGTGACTCTTCGATTCACAGGCCGGCACTCAATCCACTAAGCCACACACCAGCCTGGGCAAGAATTATCTTTTAATATAATGCTTACTTTCTTATTCTTACTATGTTTCATTGTAATAGTTAACCCAGTCATATACAAAACAGTACCTGGGGTTATTAATATTTTAATAATCTGTTCATCTCATATGAAAACCACAGTAATTAATGATGCTTCAGTTAATGTTAAAAATTTAGCACATCAGCATTTATCCTCACCTCCTTCTCTCCTTAATATTCTTATCTATTTTAAAAATTATTTTGATCAGTTAAAAGAAAAAATTCCCACGAGTATGTGATTCAGATTGCATTAATCTCTTAATTTAAAAGACTTTTCCAAGAACATGGTATATTTCCCATTTAATTTATATGTATTTTGTCTTCTCTCTCTTAAAGAACTATATATCTTGTTAAAAGAATTCTTAGGTTACTTTTCCCGTTGAGTGAGATTTTTAAAAACTGTGTACGTAAAACATAATTGATTTAAAAAATTTCATTCTTATGAAAGAAATGAGTACAAGCCAAATAAACACTGAAAACAGTCAAATATATTCCCAATGTGATGAGAAATCAAAAAAGCAAGGTTTAGCAAAAACACCCATCATCTAGCACTCCGCCTGCCACATCGTAAGTACTCAAATATCTTCATTCAGAGATGAAAAGATGAAGAGAACAAATAGAGGACAGAGCAAAGGTCTGTTCTATAACTTTTAATTGATAATTTACTGTTTGAGACAGATTTAAAAAATCTTTTTGTCTAACTGTGGAAACATTTAATATTTAACTCCAAGATTATTGTGAAATAAAGAATAAAGTAATACAAAAATTTTGTCTTAACTTACAATTACCTGCTGGTCAGATGAAATAGACTCTAATGCTTTCTGAATAACACGGCAGCCGTACATCTGCAAGGCTAAGGGCAGAACGTGACCACGAATACGAGTAGCCAGGGCTAATTTTTGATCCAAACTCCCAAACTGACAGAGAAGAAAATAGTATTACTAAAAAGTGACCATGTTACTTTGTTAAACTTGAATAGCCCACTCTTTGCAGCCTACTGAATCAAATTTTAAAACACCACTCTTGGGAATTATGCAGGGAGAAGGCATTTGGGTAAAAGCTAATTAAGACAGATCCACAGGTGCTTAAAATGATAACTAATCACTACCTTTGGGGCTCAGTCACACTATCAAAAATTTCCTTGTTACTAACATATATCTTCACTTTTCATTTTAAACAAACATCTTTAATATAATGAATCTGAGCCATACATTCAGACTTGATAACTCTAAACTATATTTTGACATAACTATACAACACAGGTGTTTTTAATTACAAATAACCAGGTTATTTAGTTACAAATAACCAGGTAAATGCAAAAAAGAAAAAAGAAAAAAAAAAAGACACCTACCAAAGCCAAATAAAGACTATATTATTATTCAGAGCTTCACCTAAGACTTACTACTCTAATGCTTTACATTTTTGGATAATATTAACCCTCCCTTTTAAAGTAGGCCCATGTTTTTAAGAGCATTTTTGTGATTCATAAGGTATATAAATGTTGAATCACTGTTGTGTGGTACACCTAACACTAATATTGTTTGTCAATGCTTTAATAAAAAACTTTTTGTGATAAAATACAGGGTCAGGCAGAAGTAAGCCAGTTGAGTGTGGTTGGTATGGTATGTGAATGTTTCGCACAAGACGGGCAGCAATTTGAATATTTCACCTAAAATGTCATATGCTGTGCTTAAGTGTGATATTGTTATGCTACACAATTACATGCTTATATTTTGTAATAAAAGATTTTTATGTAATAAAAAAGGTGTGTTATTTGTGCCGGGCCCTGTATATAACATCATTTTAACCATTTTTAAGTATATAATCCAGTGGCATTAATTATATTCACACTGTTGTACAGTAATCAGCCACAATCTTTTTCTAAATCTTTTCACTGCTCCAAACAGAAGTGCTGTAGACGTTATGCAGTAACATTCCATCCTGTGGCCCACCCCCACCCCCAGTAAACCCTAATCTACTTTATGTCTCCATGAATTTGCCTATTCTACATTATTTCATATAGTTGGAACCCTATAATGTCCTTAGGTATCTGGCTTATTTCACTTAAGCTTCATTTATGTTGTAGCGTGTTATCAGAACCTCATCCCTTTTTATGGCTGAATAATATTCTATTATGTGTATATATCCATACCACATGTTGTTTATTCATTTACCTGCTGGACACTTGGGTTGTTTCCACCTTTTGGCTACCCCGCATAATGCTGAAATGAATACTTAGCTTTTGAGTCCCCGTTTTCAATTCTTTTGGGTATAGATAGGGTGGGACAAAAGCAGGCTTACAGCTGTTCATGTGGAAAATAATACCATAATAAGCAATAATACAAGAATAAACTGTTTTGTGTACTTACAACTGTAAACCTGCTTTGTCCCATCCTGTACATACCTAGGAGTGAAAATGTTGGGTTGTATAGTAATTTTGTTTAGTTTCTGAGGAAATGCCAAACTGTTTTCTACAACAGCTGAACCACTTTACGTTCCCACCAGCAAAGTATAGGGTTCCAGCTCCTTCACATTTCTAACAACATTTATTTTACGTTTTATTTTCATTGCTGTCACCCTAACAGATGTAACGTGAAACCTCGCTGTGGTTTTGACCTGTGCTTCCCTAGTAACTATGGATGCTGAGCTTCTTTCCACATGCTTCCTACTGGCCATTTGTGAATCTTCTATGGAAAAACATCTATTTAAGTCCTTTGTCCACTCAGTAACTGGGTTGTCTTTTTGAGTCTTAGTTGTTCTTTAAATATTGTGGATACAATACCTTTATTTGTATGACTTGCAAATATTTCCTCCAAAGTGCATGTATTTTTATGTGAAAATGACTCTTACCCGACTTCCAGAGCTTTTCTAAGCATTAAGTATATACTTGGATAGATAGATAATACAAGCATGTATTGGTGCTTACCTCAAAAAACTTTTGTATAACATAGTTGCCAAAAACATCTGTCATTAACTGATACGCTGCTTGTAGAATTTCATTAAATACCATCTGTCGCTCAGCTGGAGTAGCTCTCTCTAGTTTTTGCTGTATGAACCTACGTGGGAAAAATTTTTAATGCTATGACAGTACACTGAACATGAGCTCCTGCAAAATCTGTCTCTGACCTGAGTATTGTATACCTCCAATCCCCACAAATACAATTATTTCCAGAAGTAGTATTAACACATTCTTTACTGTGGACAGCCAATGTAAAACAAAAAGGACAAAAGTTATAAAGCATTCCTTTTGTAATACCTTAACTTAAAAACTACTACTTAGAATAGTAAAAAATATGGATATAAAGATGTTAAATCTTTCTAAAGTGAGTTCCAATTGCATTGTAATCAATGAAAAGAAAATTACAAACATTTTTACTGGTTATTCATGCATTTTTCAAAATATACATACATTCCTGTATCTTTTTACAACATAATTAAAAAAACCCTTGGAAATAAAGTTCATCGAACACAACTGAATTCCTTATAAGCTAGCTCTTTTCTTTTTTTCTTTCTTTTCTTTATGTTTTTTAGGCTAGCCCTTTTTAGTGATACATGGTTCATTTGCTACTCGTAGGGACTTTCAACTACAGGGAGATAAAATTTGTATGCAGCTATCTAATCAATAACTATTAAAAAAAATGTTCAGGTATACCTTAAAATTACAAAAAGAGAAAACACCTCAAATTTGATAAAAGTTAGAATTCTATTTTTCTTCCTGTGCTGTATCTTGAAAACACTAATTCACATCTACCTCAAGTATTACAGTACATATATTTAATGTACAAAGGAACCAAATATTTCTCTTAACAAATGTTAAGTCACAATGAATACAAATCTATAAAGGAACACAAAAGCATTTAACTGATTTTTAACTTTTTCTTTAGACAATGTCTACATCAGGGGTACTTTTCAGTCCACAAATGCAATTTAGAATATTTTAAGAAAAATTTTAGACCTGGCTGGTGTGGCTCAGTGGATTGAGTGCCAGCTTGCGAACCAAACAGTCGCCAGTCAGATTCCCAGTCAAGGCACACGCCTGGGTTACCAGCCAGGTCCCCAGCAGGGGGCACTCGAGAGGTAACCACACACTGACGTTTCTTCCCCCGCCCCCCCTGAAAATATATAAAATCTATTAAAAAAGAAAAAAAAAAGAAGACATTAAATGTATTCAGAGTTAATGTAATAAATATAATCCAAAAAAAAAAAATGATACTGTTTTATTTTAATTATAAAAAATTCTCATCAGCCCTGACTGGTGTGGCTCAGTGGACTGAGCACCAGCCTTCTGACACAAAGGTTGCTGGTTCGATTCCCAGTTAGGGCACATGCCTGGGTTACGGGCCAGGTCCATGGTTGGAGGGCATGTGAGAGGCAATGGAATGTTTCTCTCACACATTCATGTTTTTCTCCCTCTCTCTCTCCCTCCCCGCTTCTAAAAATAAATATTTTTTAAAATCTCATTATAGAAAACTGGAAAATCTTAATAAATTTAAACGTGTATTTTTTATCATTTATCCTAATATAAAAGACAAAATATAATCCACAGTAGGAATTTATTTTTTAAAAGCTTCCAACTTTTTTTGCAGATGAAATGATTCTAGTCAAGAAAAATTTAGGTTTTTACAAGATAGTGATTTCCAAAACAAAAACACAGTAGAAAGTAGCAAAAAGCACCATTACTTACCTAGAGCCATGCTGATCTTGAGAAAACTCAACTATGTGTCCAATCAAGTCTCTGAGTTGAAGGTTTGGAAAGCGGTTATTTCTGAAATCTTCCAGTAATCTGCTTCGGCCGGAAGGCATAATATCAGACCTATTATACCGAAGCCGAGAAGGAGGAAAGAGCTGGCTGCTGGAGCTAAACAGACTGGAAGTGCCTGAAGCACTTCGATATTTTGCTTCTGCTCCAGGTGCTGCAGAGATATAGCGACCACTACCATTTGTCAGTCCTCCTACAACAAAGCAGTTGTGGTCAGTAAATAGTTTTGACAGTCATTTCTCAAATAAAAGTTAAACTACAAATTCAGTCAGTAAAGAAATATCCACCCCACTAATTCTTATATAACAGGAAATTAAAATTGGAGGGGAAATCTCACATTCACTTAATGTGCACGGCTATGAGATTATTGGGGGGGGAGGGAAGAGACTGGAACACAAGAGAAAAATCTGTATTTGTTCTTGGCAGTTTAATTTACAGCATAATTATAATATCTGAAATCATACACAAAACCTGTATTTATTCTTGGAAGCTTGGTTTAAAACATAATCATAACTAATGCCATACATACTAATATCAATACCAAACTACTGAAACCACCAACAAAACTTTCAGCTACATTAACAAGTTACAAATAACTAGCCCACTCAGGTTTTAAGCCACTGAAATAGAGTTTGACTAAAATTTACTCGCAGTGTTAATGGAACACTGAAGGCTAATCTGCACTTTTTTGGAATATATTTACAAATGCATTAAGTCATATATACCTGTATATTAAAAAATAGTATCTTAATTAACACAGATTAGTTTTTGAAGTTAACTACCCCTAATACTAGACAATAAATTCAAATGACACAGTTTTAAAATATTTTATTTAAAAATTCTCTCCATAAAATACTATGTACAGATAAGAAATTACAGTAATAAATAGCATTTATTATTCCTAGAGCTATACTGATCATTTAAGATAATGACTAAAAACCCTCTTTAACTTACATCCCATTCCAAAGAATAATAAAGGGCAGTCAATAGAAACAAAAATAAATATAAGCAGGAAATTGTTCTTATTACAAATAACCATTTAAAAGTACTTGACAGTGTCCTTTTAAAAAAGAAAATGTATAGATATTGCAAAATGCAGATTTAGTAGTTCAGATAAACAAAACCCACTATCAGCTTTATGCTATCGTATTCCATCTCTATCTAGAACAGTGCTATATATACAATCCAGGACACAGGGTTAAGATGATGCCAAGGACACATTGTCAGTGCAAATTTATATGGAGGCGTTACAAGGCCAAAAACAGTTAAAAGGACAAGGAGCAGAAAAAGTGTTATAATCCTGGAGTGAACTGGATTAGAACATCCCTCTTTTACTTTCAGTCCCCACTACCCTAGCTTTCTTCTTCTTCATTCAATTTATCATCATCCTTTATATATATATACACACACATATACACATCCTTTATATATATTTATATACATATTATTTATTTGATCCTCAGCCTCCTCTACAATATAAGTGCCATAAAATTACACTCACCTACATGCCAGAAACCTCGTCCCTAACACATGTCTAAGTACATAGTAACTATTCAATATTTTATGTAACATCAACTGCCTAAGAACCAGTTCTGTAATATTTCTCCTTAAAAGTATGTAACTTAAAAAGTCATTTTATACACCAAAATGACTAACATCAAGTTCTCATGTTCATTCCGGATTTACATGACTATCCTGGTATTCATATATGAAACATCAAAAAGTGAAAGAATTCAGTGTCTTAATACTTGTCTCAATTTGCTCCTTATTGACCCTGCTAGTCTGCTATTATTATTTGTATTTATATAGTTCCATTAACTCTTCACAACAATAACTGATCACTAGCCCATTCCAGTCTCTAACAATTCTTTAACCTTTTAGCAGGATAGTTGTGCTATAATTATCATTCCAATCTTTTTTTACAATTGTATTTTCCCACTCAAAGGGCCACTCCGATGATGTCACTTTTATGCTAAAAACCTGTAGCATCCTGCCAGAGTACTTCCTCTGTGTTCTTCAGCCTAGTCTTCATTATTCCAAACCTGTTTCTTATACAAAGTTCCTAGTATGCCGCACCCTGTCTACTTCTCCCCCTCTTATGACTATCTCTGTACTATTGCTTATCATTATCTCACACAAAAGGCCTAATTTTCTCTTTATCCTTAACACACTACAGATTTTCAACACCAAATTCAAAATACATACCTTGGAAAATGATAATGTTAAATTGCCCTGAGTTTCAAAAAAAAAAATCTCAAAATTTCACTTCTAGAAGACTCAACTTTCACTTATAAAACTAAAAATCACTCAGGGCAGGATACCTTCCTGTCCTTACAAAATAAGAAGCATTTAAACCCTATTTGTAATATACATTAAACATTTTAAATCTGGTTTTCTAAACACCGAAAGCATATCATCCAAAATCTATTTGGGACTGAGGGGGACATTCTACAAAACAAATGGTCTGTAATCTTCAAAAATATTGAGGTCACTTGATAGTATTATGTTATTGCTAATTTCCTCAGCCCCCTTTGATAACTGTGGTTGTATTTTAAAAAATATCCTTATTTTTAGGAAAATACACTGATGTATTTGTAAGGGATATTGTGCCTGCAACTTCCTTTCAAAAATGTAAGGGGAGAGGGAGATGTACAGGGAAAGAGAAAAAACGATAAAGGAAATGTGAGAAAATAATATTTGGAATATCTCGGTGAAGAATATGTTGAAATTTTTTGTATTAGTGCTGCAACTTTCCCATAAACCTGAAATCATCCCAAAATTTGTTAAAAACATACGAACAGGTCATCTATATTCATACCACTGCTCCTGGTAGTCTAAAAGCAGACATGCTCTGTACCAAATGTGTTAAAGGGGTTAACAGTCCTGTTATTTACCACTTCTTAATTACTATCTGAGAAGAGTGTACAGGACATGAACATCTGTACTATAATTTCACAGGTGAAGTCACTATGGTCCAAAGTGATGTGATATGATGTGACCTGCAGCTAGTCAGTCAGGACTCAGGCTAGAGCTTATCACACAATAGTGTGCTGCTCCTTCTATGCTACTTACACAGTTATCTTTCAACTTCATTCATGAAGCTGAAGGAAGGTAAACACCTTACAATTATCCTAGGACAAATAATATGATTTTGTAAGTTTTCATTTAATTCCCTTAAGAAGTCTATTGCTTTTGAATCCAATCCTTTCCGACTAATTACCAGGATTTAAGAATATTTTGAAATACTGGTTTAAACACACAGGAGAAAAACAATGCAACTGAAACCACCACAAAATAAATCAACTTGACCAGTCTTTTTACTTTTCATTATTTTCCACTCTCTAGGAATGGAATGATAGCTCCACAACCTATTAGGCCTGTGTATTCTTTTAAAAATACAGATTCCTCAATCTTGTTTAAGACCTACTGAATTACCCTCAGTGCACAATGTTTTACAAAAAAGACCTATCCGAAAGCTATTCTGATAGAAGAGTCTGGGGGCTAATGAATTAGAATCAAGATTATTCAAGATTTCATTTTATAGTAGGTTGTCAACTACCAATTTCAAATAAAAATCATAATCCAAGTAGATTTTGGGATCTGAAACGAGTACAATTACATACAGGCTACTAGGCAGAGTCCGTTTTAGAAGGCAAGGTTCTGAAAAGGTCAAGAAATGGTAGTATGATCATGGAAGATGACTAGTTAGTTGGAGTAGGCAAAGAATCAATGATATAGAATGGAATGGGTGCTGAAAAAAGTCAAAATAGAAGACAGGCTATTTTATTTTATGGCATTAACTTTAGTTACCTCTAGCCCACAAAAAGGTCCACTTAGTAGTTTCAGTTTAGTATTTCTCTGATCAGTTTTCAAAACAAGTACAGTATGTGGAACATTCAGCCTTGGAAGTACATTTATCTGCATGCTGCTAGACTTTAATGGGGAAAAAAGACTTCAGAGCAGTGCTTCTCAATATGCACATGAGTACTAGGATATCGATGACACACTTCTAATATTAAAAGATAAAATTTTTCAAAGGACAACACTGGACAAACCTTTGTCCTGAGTTCTTGGCATTTCATTTTAAAATAGGTTTTATGTATTCAACTTTACAAAGCCCATTTAATTAATATTCAAAACTGATA
The DNA here is from genome assembly GCA_004026545.1 of Mormoops blainvillei. Classification (NCBI taxonomy): domain Eukaryota; kingdom Metazoa; phylum Chordata; class Mammalia; order Chiroptera; family Mormoopidae; genus Mormoops; species Mormoops blainvillei. Next base: position 21,532 of record PVJD01001742.1, read on the forward strand.
TTATATGATAGACCCTGAGGATCCATGGCATGCATTATTTTGTTGAAAAACAAAAAGCAGCCCTGCCTGGTATGGCTCAGTGGGTTGAGGGCTGACCTGAGAGCCAAAAGGCTGCTGGTTCAATTCCTGGTCAGGACACAGGCCTGGGTTGTGGGCCAGGTCCCCTGATGGTGGCATGTTGGGAGCAGCTGATTGATGTTTCCCCTCCCTTTTTCTCCCTCCCTTCTCCTCTCTCTAAAAATGAATAAAATCTTGAACAAAAACAGAAAGCAAACGATCTGATCTGTGAGTCTAATTCAACCTATGTATCTGTACACTAATATGGTCTTGTTACCCTCCTGCACTCAATTAGTTTCTAAAAAGGCAGCTACCATTTATTGTGCAGTCTTTATTGGGCACTAAGATAGTGGAGTCTGCATACAATGCTGTACTGTGTTGAATTGTGTCCCCTTGCAAGTCTGTCTTTGTTTTAAGCCACTCGGTTGTGGTAATTTGCCACAGCAGCTCTAGGAAACATACTGATTTTGGTACTAAGAATGGGGTCTACTATAACAAATATCTAAAAATGTGGGTGTGTCTCTGGAATTGGGTAATGGGTAGAAATGAGAAGAATCCTGAGGTGCATAACAGAAAAAGCCTAGATTGCCTTGAAGAGATGTTTGGTAGAAACCAGGGTATTAAAGGCAATTTTGGTGTGGGTTCAGACAGTTATAAGGAACATGATAAAGTTTCTATTGTCAGGGAGAATAAATACATTGTCATGAACAACGCTGGTAGAAACATGAATGAATGCTAAAAATTCTCCAAGTGAGATGTCAGAAGGAAATGAGAACATCTTATTAGAAATGGGAGGAAAGGCAATCCTTGTTATAAAGTGGCAGAAACTTGGCTGAAATGTGTTATGCTGGGTTTATAAGCAGAACTTGTATAGGATAAACTTGGATATTCAGCTGAGATTTCCAAGCAAAGTGTTTCTTTGGCTGGTTTCTTTCTTCTAGTTACTTATGATAAAATAAGAGAGAAAAGGGTTTGAAGAAAGAATTTAGTGGGCGGAAAAAAACCCTAGCACCTGAAGATGTGAAAAAGTCTTAGCTTATTCAGATAGAGTGCTGAGGAAGCAGAGCCCATGAGTGTGACCATAACTCCCTCTGACATGAAAGAAAGACCAACAGTATTTTTGAGAATTTTATATCAGTAGCAGCACTGCCATCCTGAACTGAAAGGGACAGAGACGAGACAAAATGAAGAATGACTCAGGGAACTCACACATACAGAGGTCAGAGGATCTAGCCACAGATGATTACTCTCAAGCCCTGAAACCAAATGGAATTTGCCCCGCTGGGTTTCAGACTTGCCTGGGACTAGGAACCCCTTTACTGCTTCCATTTTCTCCCTTTTGGAGTGGGGATGTCTATCCTATGCCTGTCCCACTACTGTATTTTGGGAGCAGGTGACTTATTTTCTATGTTTCATAGGTCCACAGGTATAAAGGGGTTTTGACCCAGGCCAAATCATATCGAGTCTCACCTGATTTAGAAGATGAGATTTGGGACTTTGAGTTGATACTAGTATGGGCTTAGACTCTTGGGGATGCTCAGATGGGGTAAATGTTTAAGTTTATACATTCTTTTGTATACATTATAAAAAAAAAAAAACGGGGGTGGGGGGACACCAGAGGGAAATGGTACTGAGTTGAACTGTGTCTCCACAAAAGGTGTGTTTAAATATAACTCTTGGTACCTGTGAATTTGACTTTATTTGGAAATAGGGTCTTTGCAGACATGATCAAGTTAAAGGTCGTACTGGATTAGGCTGGGTTCTCATCCAAAGAATGGTGTCCTTTCCAAAGGGGGAAAATCAGGACAGACACACACAGAGAGAACTTCGAGTACTAGTGGAGGCAGTGACTGGAGTGATGTTATCTACAAGCCAAGGAATGCCAAGGATCGCCAAGGATTGCCAGCAACCACCAGAAGCTGGGAAAAGGCGAGGGGGAACTGTCCTCTCTACAGCCTTCAGAGCGGAAAGGGCCCTGGCTAACATCTTGATAAAACTTCTAGCCCTCAGAACTATGAGACGATAAATTTGTTGTTTTAAACCACCTAATTGTAATAATTTGTTAAAGCAGCACTAGAAAACTAATACATATGCCTATTTCCTGAATGACCCTATGTGACAAAGATCTCCATTTTACTTATGACCCAATAGATTTAGAGAAGGTAAAATACTTTATTCAAGGATGCAGAGCTAATAATTAGACTAAGGGTGTTTTCTTTTTACTATTATGTCTGAATAATCTGCTTAAAGCTTTCAGTTATCCTCTATGATGAAGAACATTTTTAATGACATATGCTATTTTTAAAATCTGGGATATGCTTGAGGTTACATGGGGAGCAAACCACATTAAATAGTTCTAATTATTATTAACTACATATGTGCTATATAGAGACAAAAATTTTATTTTTTGAATGAGGTTTCGATGAGTTTAAAAACCAAAGTGATTTTAGTTAAAATTATAATCTTCCACATGCTTTTAATGGAAGACTAATATAAAAAGCAAAAAGCATAAACATGTCAAGTGTACTACCTTGAATTTGTACATCTCAGGACAATATGTAAGCAAACATTAGATGCAAACTACAAACCAAAGTTTCCACTTCCATTGCTTATTAAGTAATCTTACCTTGTAGCTTCTTGTACCTAAACTTTTTAAAAATATAAAGGGGGTGACCTTCTATACATAAGATATTTACTACTCTTCCCTCATTAATCAAAGAGCATTTAAACAGACTGAATTTTTAACGTATGAACTAGTCTTCAGACTAGTACTATATCATTTCTGTGACCATGCCAATTTCTATTATTCCACCAAAAAAGGCCAGTTTTTGTATGGCTTAAAAAATTGCCTGAATCTTTATCTTTCATGAAAAGTAATTACCTCTGCGATTGTTGAACATGAGGACAATTTAAAAAATTAACCCCCCCAAAAGAGTAAGTAGTGGGCTGAACTTTACTGGTCGTCTAATATGAACAAATGATTAGAAGTATTTCCCTACATATATCAAACCACCCTCTCATATTTGACCTCAATTCCTTTCTTTGGTTAATACTTTTGGTGACAGTGAATACATCAGGCTACATCTGCATTTCCTTTTGATGTTTCCTGTTGAGATTTCACAGCCAGTAGCCTTTCTTGATTTGGGGGTGAAGGCAAATTGCAGTGCTGGGGTTTTCCTCTAAAATCATGATTACTAAGGATTTATGCAATCATATGACTTGCTTAATAAATTATGAATGCTGGGGAGAATAACTGTGATCCTAGACTAACATTATAGGAACATTCATTCTCTCTCTATGGGTTTGCTATGATGGTGGGAAGAGGGCCGAATTGGGAAGGTAATGTGAAAGAAGCATTTACCCAGAAAAACACTCCATATCCCCAAATCCCAAAGCAAAGCAAGCGCATGCAAAAATAAAAACTCAAGTGACTGTCATAAAACTTTTCAACGTGTAGTATTCTAAAGAGCAGGATCTTAACGCAGCGATCAAGAACATGCTGACTGGGAACAGTCAGATAATGCTTTCGTGTAGAAATCTACGTAGGGTGTAAAACAATTTTTTAAAAAAGAAGGTACCCAGTGTCCAATAACTGAATTGTAAAAACAAATAAGGAAAAAAAAACACTCAAGTTCATCTACACAAACACTTGTTGAGATCTGAATCCTCTTATAGCTGTGAAGAAAGGTCTAGGCTTTTCATTGCTTCTTGATCTTTTTATCCCCCCCAAACTCACTTTTCTCACTAATGCTTAATAGGCTAAAAACTAAATCTATTTTATCACTAGTTTAATAATGTTCACAAAAGTTCTAAATGCAGGGAACAAGTTTCTTTATATATCCAGATAACCATTATACAAAAAATAAAACATTCTTTGAGAAGAAGAGGGACATCACTGAATAAGCCAGACAGATCTGGGCTCAAAATGTTTACTCCTTACTAACTTCAGGACTATAAAAGCAAGTTACTTAATTTCTTTGAGAATGAAAACTCTGTGTGTGTATATGTGTGTATGCATTATAAAAGAGGAGTCAAAAGTTCATTTCTCCCATTTTTATGTTCAATTGTTCCAGTACAACTTGCTTTATAGTAAGTTTTGATATCTGGTAGTTATTAAGTCTTCTATGTTCTTAAGACTGTCTTACTAAAATTATTCGGGGTGGAGGGTATCACTTTGTAAATTATATAATTGCCTAACTGCTATCTTGTATACCTGAAACTAATATAATATTGAATGTCAACTGTAACTGAAAAATATGATTGTCTGGATTATTCTTGGTTATTTTTCCATTTATAGTTTAAATCAGCTTGTCGATTTCTTTAAAAAGCCTAAAAAAATTCTCATTGAGATTGTGCTAAATTGATACATCAATTAGAAGAAAGTTGGTATCTTTATAATGACTCTTTCAGCTCACAAACATGATATGTCCTTCCACTGTTGTTTCAAGTTGTCAGTGTTTTACAGTTCACAGTGTAAAGACTTTGCCCATTTTCCACATTTTCCCATTATAGGTACATTCTCACATTATGTTGAAAATATTAACATATAAGCTACAAAGTAATTTTAACGTCACCCGATGAAGCACATGCTGCTTTCATTTTTAAAGGTTATTTGGCTAAGGCTGCAGATATCTCATAAAGCACAACTGTTTTTATTTTAAGGGTTACTGTTTAATTCTATGTTTATTTAATATATATAGTGTATAAACATAGTACAATGATGTAAATTCTAGGTGAATCACTGATAGATCAAATATTCTCTAATGATTATCTTAAGTGAATTAACTGGTGGAAACATTATGTCATTAGAACCGTAAAATCACAGATAATGTTATTAAAGGATAATGAGTAAAATGTAAGAATGAAAATGAATCACTGTGACACCAAATTAGAACTAAGATCAATAAATTTGTATACAGAAACAAAACATAAAATAAATAATTCCTTTATACAGGTAACAATTTTAGAATTTCTTCACAAAGTGTCATACTTGTCAACAAATAAAGTACTTTCGGACACACCAAAGGGTTGAAGCAGTGCTTCAAGTTACACGACCATGAGAACCTGTAAATAATAATTTTGCTGAGGGCTGGACATGCTGTCCTGTAGCCAGTCCCTGGATCACCTGCCAGATTAAACATTCTTATTTCATGAAGTAGGTAACATACTTGAACTTTAAATGTCTAGACAAGAACTTTTCTATAAGTCTCAATAGTAACTGAAATGAGAAAGGTATCTAGAAGTCTAATAATCTTATACACAACTTAAAAACATGTAACCCATCCCATTGTGAGACAGTTTCTGAGAGGTTGATTAGAATACTGTTATTTATACACTTTGTAAAGTTGTTCAGTTCACCATAGAATAGCATAACAGAAAAAGCGAGGAGTAACAGGAGTCAGAACTATGTTCCAGCCTCAGTTCTGTCCACTTATTGCCTCTTGGGCTCACATCACTTATAATTTTCTTATCTTCAATGGGCATATCACTTAGCCAGTCTATATTAACAAATAGGATGGAATGAAATAATGAACATGAAGGTGCTTCACAAAACTATCAAATGCTATTTCAGTTATAGGGAACTTACTACTTAAATGATAAACTACTTCCAATGAAATCTTAAAAAACCAGTTTTCTGCTTTAAGGACCATATATGAAACTCAGAAAAACTGGACACAGCCTTTCAACCATACTTAATTTTTTGTGTGTGTTTTAATTCTTAAACATTTCATTCTAGATAAGCAGTTGGCTGTATCTGCCAAGTCAGTAATTTTAACACATGTAACTATTACTTAACAGAAAATAATGATCCTAAAAGTTAACCCTGCCCGCACTTAACAGAAAATCTGTTGTGATTAGGAGAGCAGAGAGATTATAACATTTTCTAATCCCTATCAGCTAAAGTACTATTTGATTACTAAATACATGATGTTAATGAATCTTCAGAACCGACCATCTTTATTACTGAAAGTTGGCTTTCAGTAATAAATTAATTAATAATTAATTAATTAATTTCAATAAATACATATAAATTAATTAATTTCAATAAATACAAACCTTGGGTTATACGTTTTAGTGCCCTTAAGAAATAAACAAGCCATTTCAAAAATTAAAAAGGTACAAGGCAAAATTCTGTTAGTCACGTCCTAAATTAGATAAAAATACAGAATACTGCTTTATACCCAAAAAGTTCTACATCAGTCTAATTACTGTGAACATAAAGATCAATATAAATAAGAAATCACTAACATAATTGGAAATATTTAATGTTCTATCACAGAGAGGGAAGTATCTTAAAATAAGATACTGACTGCTATCAGAGAGAATGATTAAAGAAATGACTGCAGGTAGAAGATTTCCCCCCATCTCTACACATCAATACAACATGAGAAAATAATTCACTTACTATTTAACACTGAACCTGATACCCAGAATTTGACACTGCTCTTTGCATTTCAAGATAAAAATAATTAATCTTAAAGTTCTCTTTCCTTGTTATTTTCACTTGTTTCTTTGACCTCCTAGTAATTTAAGTGCTGCTTTTAAAGAGCTGAAGTCAACATGAGAGACAATCTGAAGGAGTTCCAAACTGCCCCAAAATGGTAAAATTTTAGGATTAAAAAAAAGTGTAAAATTGATGTCTCAGACTGCAATGGACTGAAACACATCAACTATCATAACAGCCATCAATTTACAGGTACAATAATGGTTACAAAAAAACATGAGACACCTTTAGAAGCTGCTAGGACATCAACTCATTCTCAAAGTTAGGAAAAAAAAAAAGTCCGCATTATCCTGATTCATATGTGAACTATGTATTTCAAGGTAACCTCACAACTGATGAGGAAAATTTCCTTTTTATAGAAAAGTTCTAGCTAACAATGAAGAAGAAATGACAGAATTACAAATACCACCATTTCACAACTGCTGAGGAAATAGTCAGGCAATGATCAGACTGACGACCTCGCAGCGGAGAGGCCAGACATGTGTCTCCTGATATGGTATGACAGAAATACAGGACCACATCTTGCCCAAAGTAACAAACCAAACAACAAACAATCAGACCAGGCCTCTAGGTTTAATTCCATTTTACAGAAAACAAAGAAACATGTTAATATAGAGGAACATATTAAACACCACCATGGGGAAGCAATAAGCAAAGTCAAGAATATGGGAAGGTCAAAAGGACAACGTTTCATCAACAAATACAAGGAGAGGGAAAAAAAAAACCCAAAGGAGAAACAGTTTCCTATTAAAAGACAAGTTAAACTAATGCAATGTATAAACCTTATCTGGGCCCTGATTTAAACAATGCAACTGCAAAAACACATGTAAGTAATAATGACATTTAATAAATGAGAGGAATGAGGAAGTATTAACTTAAAAAGGTATGAATAGCCCTAGCTGGTGTGGTTCAGTGGATTGAGCGCGCCTGTGGACCAAAAGGTTGCTGGTTCAGTTCCCGGTCAGGGCACATGCCTGGGCTGTGGGCGTGTGAGAGGCAACCAACTGATGTAGCTCTCGCACATCGATGTTTCTCTGCTTTCTTTCTCCCTCCTTTCCCCTTTCTCTAAAAATAAATAAAAATCTTTAAAAAAGTGGTTAAAATGGTAAAAATTGTAAAAAAAATAAAGGTATGAATAATATTGTGGTTATTGTTTTTTAGAAAGGAGTCTTAGAAATTTTATACAAAAAAATGGAAGAATAAAACTTTTTTCATTGCTCCTGATTTCAATACACTAAAAAAGTAACAAGATTGAAAATCCTAACAAATTTTAGTTTACAAAAAACGAACAGTCAAAACCTATCAAGCCCTGGCTGGGTGGCTCAGTTGGTTGGAGCGTTGTCCTATGCACCAAAAGGTTGCAGGTTCAATCCCTGGTCAGGATGTGTACAGGAGGCCACCAATAGATGTTTCTCTCCCTCTCTCTTCTCCCCTCTCTAAATCAATAAATGTATCCTTGCGTGAGGATTTAAAAAAAACAAAAACACACCTATTAAATGAAATACCTGTACTTTAATTAAAAAGTGATTACCAGTTATAGTATTAAAAATTCTGATGTAATCAAATAACAACTATTTTTAATGTGAAGCATCTTTTTTGGAAAGTCGGAAGTACCTAATGTTGCCATTAGGTTTTTCTATGAATCAAATAACTAGCACAAAGGGGAGCTGATAAAAAAAAGTTAACTGATATGTTTTATCCACTACTTTATGAATGTAGACATCAAGGCCTATCATTAACTATAATGATTATATGCCTTAAAATTACACAAGAAAGTAACTTAGAACTAATTCCAACCAATTCTAAACACACTGACAGCTTATCTGCATCTCATGATATTATACTCTTATTGTGTGAACTCAGTAAAATTTGAATATGCACATTAATTTCCATAGGTATTTTATAAATCATCGGCCTTGCTAACTTGAGTCATAAAGAAACTCGCCTCGAGGATATACGATTTAAAATATGTCTGAGAGCTCTAGAGAGCATGTTAAGTCTCTAGGCTTACATGTAAAGGGTTACTGTGACTGAATCACAGGAGAGCAATGGGTTATTTCCATGAACATTAAATTTATGAAAGTTACTAAGTTATTTTCAACCCAGTAGAGTTTATTCCTTGTTAATAACATTGCCTATCATACTACAACTAAAACTAAAACAACCCTGGAGATTATAAAAGAAAATAATCTGCAGATAATTTTAATCAGAGGCACACTGAAATATCAAGATTTCAAGCTGAAGTTAAAGTACGGAGTTAAACAATGGGCACCAAGTATCAGGATAATGTAGAACTGCTAGCCCAATTTAGGATTATTTCTTATAACTGACTAGAATCTCTTCCTTAGGCATCTATATAGCTAGATTCTTTATAGTCTAAAGACAAAAATCTAGATGGCTGTTTAATCATAGAGTCATCTAAGAAAATCATTTATAACCCAATTTCTAAGCAGTCTATGTAGAATAATGAATGCCATTTATACAGGCTCTAAAGCACAATATAAGCAGTAACAGTCAACAGGAATCTGGCCTGAAACTTACCTATGAAAAAAATGACAGGACATGACATATAATCTTAACAAATAAAACAAAATTGTTATGAAAGGTCTATACTTAGAATTTTTTATGTTCCAAATTTGTGTGTCCATTTCAAAGTTTCAAAGGCATGTCTTATATAAAGGTGGTAGAAGTAGGTCTGAACATAAATAATAGAAATCAGGAACTGAGCAGCTCCTGCGACTAAGATAATAAATGAAGGAAGGTGTCAGACTAAAAACTGACATGTTTACACAGTGCTGCAAAGCAGATCACAGGACCCCACCTGAATAAATTCATTGTTTGTGTGTGTATATTTGTATGTATGTATGTGTATATAAACATAGAGAATATCTCCGAAAGAGCAAAAGCCCAGAATTTGGGGTAAAAGACTAGTCTTTAAAAAAGGAATCTGGTCCACTTTGCAATGACGTAATTCTAAATGATGATTACTACAAAAGATACCTTTGTTACATGGACCCTTCTGTGTTAATGAGCTTTAGGAAAGAATAGCTATATGCTTGTCGGGGGGAGGGGTCAAACATATCTCCTTAAAATGACAACACTACTTTTTAAATCAGAAGCTGATTTAAATCTTTCCAAGATCATAAAAATCAGCAACAGAATCTCCCACTTTCAGCTGAGGTAACTATGCTTACAAAAATCCAAAATCTGATTTTAATGAAATATTTTTTAGAGACAGGGATTCATACAAAGCCCCTGATATCAAAAAACCCTTCAAAATATACTGTTAACAACATGAATAAATACTTCCCAGAGTGGGAAAAAAGGTAACCACTAATTCGGTAATCTTAGGGTAGGGGCAATTTTAATACGCAGATATACACAAAAGTTCTAAATGCTCCAACATCAAGGATACAAGCCTAAAACTTTTTTTTTTTTTCTTAAGCTAACAACATATTTAAAGGTAAAAGAAATATATGGACCAAACCCTTAAGATTCTTTAACTCACAAACATACTAATTTCTTATACCCTGATATAATCCTTTGGTGAAATGGCCAGGCATTCAAAGGCCAAAGCAAAAACCATTGTATTAAAAACTATTTGAAGTTAGAGAACTATGTGACTGATGTCTTTCTTCTGGTGTGCAAAAACTTTTGATAGTGAAAATTCTCTTTCACTATCATGTATAAATAGTTGACTTCTCAGATGATCTAAAACACACACAAATCAAAAGCACAGACGAGAAAAAACACACCACTGTATTTCATAAAGGAAAGAAGATACAACGGGGGTCTTTACCTTACTGTACATTAGACCCTTACTTTAGATTTTCATGACAAAGGAACTTTTTCAAAAGGCTAAAATCTAAAAGCAAAAGCAATTTTGATTTTATCCAACATTAAATATTTTACATATATTATAAACACACATACAAACACACTTACATGTATACATACAAATAAAAAGGGTTTTGGGTTTTTTTTTTTACCTAAATGCAAACTGGATGAGGATCCATGTGATGAAAGTGATGGCGGTGGCGTAAGTGAATGTCCTGGAGTTTGGCTTGGCAGAGGCATGCCTATTGGACTTGGAGAGGAGGAAAATCCCAGACTATTGTAAAATGGTTGCCCTATGGGTGCTAGGCTGCTACTAGATCTTTTGTACAAGTCAGAGCTAGTAGATAGAGACTCTCTCCTTGTGGCACTACTACTTGCAGAACTGCCAACTGAAGAAGAAATAAAAAAAACCCTAATTACATACAGTGTTAACTGAATAAAACCTATCCCCAACTCTTGCTGGGAAATAACAGAAGTGATCACAATAATTACTTTTAGAAACATTATGGAGAAGATAATTACTGTGATAACTATATAAACTAACTTGTTAATCATAAAAGGGTATAAATGCACCCCAATAAAGTAACCAGATACTTAACATAGCAGTCATTATGTTCATTATTTCACACATATTTACCGCTGACACATGATTACTGTGCTTTAATACCCTGGTATGATTTCTAAACCCTGGAATTTTAAGTTGTCTGTTTTATGATATGCAAGAGAGTAAATTCCATTAAGGTTAAATTTTGGTAGTGTTCTAATCTCTGGAGCCAGTTCTTAGACTTCAACTCAATGCCAAGAAAAGGTTATAGTGACAAACAGAATATTACTGTATTTCCCTCACCATTCACATTTAATTTGGTTTCTAGTTGTGTTCAAACCATACTACTTTTAAATCCATATTGGCCCGAATATTAGTCAGTTGTGAAATATAGATGGCAGATTATTCCTCAGTACTTTTCAGACGACATATTCTCTTTATCTTTCAACAACTAAATTACAAAATACATATGAAAAAACTGAACTTTTAGAAAATACCCCTCATTACTGTTATCGCACCAAAAACATGCTTTCACTTACCCCTCAGAATCTTCTATTCCTAAGACTGTATTACTGGCCTTGGTAGCCCGTTACTCAGGTAAAGATTGCTCAGCCTTCCCCCCCTTAGACGATGCATATCATATTTTGCCATGTACACTGTGCTCCTGTGTATAACGCGCACCCATATTTTAGGCAGAAACTTTAAGAAAAAAAAAAATTTTTTTGGTTTTAATTTAATCAAATTTATTTATTTATATTTAGAGACAAACCGATGACTGTATCCCAGGGTACTGGTTTGCATATGGGTATTGTTATTGCTAGAGTCACATTTTTAATGCATAAGCATAAATAAAAGAATTAAAAACATTTATATAAATATGGAATTAGTATTACCCATGTAAAATGTGCATCTTTATTTTTCCCTAAAAAATTTGGGCAAAAAAGTGTGAGTTATACACGGCAAAACATGCTAATTATTTTATACTGCATCCCTTCCTGTCCTTCATACTGAATTCTTTTTACTCAATTCCAAATTCAACTATTAGCCTTCTAGTCCTTTTTTCCTTTTGTGCTCCACAAAATCATAAACAGAGAGAATCACATTACCATGTAGCTATGCGTGCAATGCTCAGAAACAATCCAAGATTTGTTAATCAAATTCTTTACCAAGTGTTTGAAGGGGCTGTCCAAAACACCTAATTTTGTCTCATTTACTACTTGTATTTTCAAGTATGTATCTTTCTTATTTCTAAGCACTGTCCTTTTTAAACCGAATGCCTTTTTCATCTAAGGGAAATTTATACTACTTTTCTTAACCTGTCAAGTTTTTTAAGGACACGCTCTATATTCGGACCAATATGGTAATTTGTTCCAAGAGAATTTTAAAGTTTCTATTCAAACTTGGTTTTCTAACCTCAAGTCAATTATAAGTAGGTTGTAAGGGTACAGATTAAAGAGAAAAATTAAGCAGAGCACATGATGGGAAGACCAAGTTAAGCTTACAATGCAGGTAAGATTGAATTACACTGGTTCTTGCCAAATTCAGAATTCTATAAAGGAAAAACACCAGGCTCCCACTGCTATATTAGGCAAAATACTGTAACAGTATTCAACCTTTTATATCTGCCAGTGCAGTTTCTGAAAGACTGATAATGTGTTTTATTGAAAATTTTACATCTTCAAATATCATTATAATAGGGAAATACTAGGGAACTATATGCATTTTAATAGCAAAAAACAAACAACAACTAATGTAGTAAATAGCTCTTCATGAGTTGGTTTTGGCAAAACTGTCAATGTATGCTACATTAACTATACTAATTTAAAAGGACACTGTCAAAGTGATTTTTGTAAGACATGGCAACATTTTAAAGCCCTATTTATTTCAGAAACAATTTAACTGACAAAGACAATAGCTCTCTAATGAGAGCAGTAGTACTATCATTTCCTTGGCAAATAATAAATACCATAGTTCTGACACATGCGATATTATTTTCCTCCGAAAAGGAAAGGTCAAACCAAACATTTAAAAGTAATTCAGAAATAGCTTTAAACATAAACAAACAGGCTCCTTAAGTTTTACTATATGCCTAAATTATTTGCAACAGTATGGTTATGAAATATGAAACAAAGTCTACCTAAAATATCTTAAGCTAGACAGACAATGGAGTCACTAATCATTTATCAACTGTGTATAAAATGTTAAATTACAAACTTTGAATTTGTAACAGCACTTTCTAAACAATGGGCATCAAAAGGATGATTTAATCACTGTATTACAATGGTTAAGCTTCCTAGCTGTTTTTTATAAATTAGGGTATTTAACACTGTAAAGCATTAATAATTTCGTCACCCAGGGAAGAGAATGACTGTGTATACATTAGTATGTGTGTAAATGTGCACCTAACCACAATACACTTTAGTTCTCATATGGGCAAAGAACTGCCATAATGTGAAATGGCAATGGTATTATAGCACTTGAATGAATTCCCACAAAACGCCCAAGAGGAGGGAGAAATAATAAGACCATTTACTGGCATTTGGGGTGGCAATTGTTAATACCCTCTGAAGCAAGATGAAACAGAGGTACCCCAGACTGAAAATCAGTCCTGAATAAGCAATGCTTATAAAAGAGGCATGACAAAGTTAAGTTTTTGGGAAAGAGGCATCTGTAGGGGACATTTGGGGAAAAAATGTTCATGCCAACCAGTTCCTGAATGCAGGAGAAAAGCTCTTCAAAACTAAGAGACAAATGGGAATTTGGAAGAATTGGGTAAGGGGACCTAGAGATCTGTACCAGACCATCAATAACATTTTATTAGCAAAGGGTATATGAGGTTTATCAAAGTTCTTCTCTATTTTCCCTGGATTATTTAGTGTCTATAATCTATAGTTTAGAAACTAGTTATTGCCACAAAGTTTTTTAAAAAGTTAGATGTTCTTTGATTTTCTTCAGAATATTTAGGATTATTTTGGGGAAAATGCTTGTCAATTGTGTTAGAAGCAAAAAAAAAAAAAAAAAGTCCTATGAGAGTGCTTGGACTGAAGATAAAAATACTAAACTCCAAAAGGAATGAAAAAAACGCAAGTAGAAAAATTAAAATAGTGAGTGGTCTTCATGTTCACTAGATTTTACCTCAGAAGTTGTGCTCATTCTTTAGGTAGTTTTGTTAGGTATGTATAATTCCCTACTGAATTTCAATTTAACAAAAAAAGCATTCTGCACCTGAAAGTTTATAGCTGTTCAAGACAACTTCTCTTATAAATATTAAAAATTCAGAATACGCTTGCTTAGAAAACTGGCAAGCATATTAATAATGACTGATGCAAGTTAGTTTTGCCATTTTCCACACCAGAAAAGACCATAACTTAATGTGGTGGAAAAACAGATGAGAGCAGTAATTAGAGATTTCAGAATGTGAGAGAAATAGAAAGATCTCTGGAGGTCCAAATACGTAGCCCTGCCCCTCATGAAGAAAAAACTGCCAATTGTACCGCAGAGTGAGGGTAGGCCATTTTCCCTAACGCCTCCTGAATCTGCTGGAGACCTTGGAGAATGATTACTACAGGCTGTCGCCAACAGCGGGCACCTTCCCGTTTCATTTAGACCTCAGTTACAAAATCAGCTTGTGTGGGTAAATTACTTATTTTGTGAAGCTATTTGACATTTGGATTTGTCAACTATTATATATGAAAGTAGGACGTGGGAAAAGCATCCTTTTAAAATAAATTGTTAAAGATAAAGGCTAAATTATTTAATGTAAAAAAAGATAAGTATACTGGTAGTTTCTTAGGGGCTTCTGTTTAGAACATTTCATTTTATTTTTATATATTATACAAAATAAAGAAAATCCTAAGAACTGGTAGCATTTCATGAGACCATGAAACTAAATTATCTGGGTAGGCACACAAAGATAGTTATTATTTTAAAACACCAGAAATTTAAGATGGCAAAAGTATTTACTTCCTCAGATGTTATGTACAGAACAAGAAAGAGCTAGTAATTAGCATAAAATATAATGCTCCAAATAAAACTTATTGAAACAAAAATTACAATAATATAATTCTTATAATCAGGGAAAAATATATTATATTTGAGAAAAGGTTGCTTGAAATGAGTTAAACATTCATCGGTGTTTGCAGGAAGTAGTTTTTCTTCTACAAAAACCAATAAACCGGCATTTTAATCCTGTCCTTTCTACACTACAAGCTATTTATTATTGCTTATTTTCATATTAAAAACATACATATACCTCATATCACTTAAAAGTACACTTATCTTAAAAAGAAACTTACCTGATGAACCAAATCCACTGAGGGCTGAGCCTATAGCAGCACCCAAAGAGCTACTGCTTCCAAAGCCAAGAGATGTACTTCCAGGCTGGCCAGGTCCGTGAGAAAATAAAGAACTGCTCTGGGAGCTATTAGTCAAAGAAGTGCTCCCGTAAAATGAATTAGACTGTAGATTAGTGCTGGGCTGCTGCTGCTGCTGCTGCTGCTGCTGTGGTGGCTGAGTGCCAATTGGCCGAAACAGGCCGTTTGTGCTGCCCGAAAGACTATTTGCAGTTCCTCCAGCTGCTGCTGCCGCCGCTGCAAAGTAAGTTTCAGATACTTCTTAAAACTACCCAGAAATATGGCTGTTTTTAAAATATCTCAAACATCACCAGAAAAATATTATCCCTGAAAATGAAAGTTACACTCACCAGCTTGTGCTGCTGCTGAACTAATTAAAACGGGTGTTGGGGCCATTAATCGAACTGGAGCTCCAAGGCCAGTTCTTGCTCCAGGGCCAACCACTAAGGCACCAGTCTGATCATAATAGGCAGTTGGAGCTAGTACTTGATAGCCTAGATAATATAAAAATACATGTTTACTAATGAAAACACTTATTGTAGAAAACATGCAAGTTTATTTATCTCTGAATTTGTGTTTTTATCAACCAGAAAATACAGCTATTGTATACTATTAATATAAAACTCTTCGTTACCATATGAAAAACAAACACATCTGTGAAGGTATTACTAAATATATGACAACGGTACAGAGTGTATGTAAATTTTATCAAAGATGCCTTTCACATATCGACCGCAAAATGAGGTATTTTCCTTGACACAGAAATTATAGGCTACCAAGGGCTGATAAAAATATTCCTATTTAATCAGTTTTGAGAGGACGGTGGATAAAAAGACTAAGGGAAGTTAGGCAGAACACTATAAAGAAATGTTTATTACACAATTTTAGTTAAGTTCTAAACCAGTATTGCCAGCATTCCCTTATATTTTCATTTGTAAGCATCCCTTAAAAAATTTAAATCATGACAGATACCTTAAAATCATAAGGTAACAGTCTATTTGTAAAGGTTCTCAAGTTAGAATTTAAATAAAAATCATGCAAGCATTTGTTTTTGGGGGGTTTTTTAAAGATTTTATTTATTAGAAAGACAGGAATGAAGGAAAGAGAGGGAGAGAAACATGGATTGGTTGCCTCTCGCAGGCCCCGACCAGGAACCCTGGCCTGCAACCCAGGCATGTGCCCTGACTGGGAATCAAACTGGCGACCCACCGGTTCGCAGGCTGGCAATGCAATCCACTGAGCCACACCAGCCAGGGTGGGCATTAGTTTTCTCATAAGCCTGAACACAAAGCAGGTGACAATCTGCATTATTCCGAGCTAGGGGAAAGTGATGATTACACCTCTTAGCAGCCTTTCTCAGTGCGGATTCCTCATCTGAACCACAGAACAGAAGATGACTATTTTGCCAATTTTCTCAAGGAGGATACATAACTAGTATTACTGTAGATGCATAAAAGAGAAGTTAACTACATACAGTGGATATACTTTAAGTCAACAGGGCTTAGTTCTCTCCCAGAACTCCGAGAAAGGCTGCCTATGTAGTAACAAGAACTCATGCTCAATAGTCTGACAACCACTTGAAAAAAAGTACTGCCAACCTCCGATACTTTCAAAGTTTAAAACTAAAACCACTAAGACTTTCACACGCAAAGGTTGTTTGTAATTAAATACAGTAATTCTGTTTTACAATTAGTTATAATCATTATAATAAATATAAACTAGGAGGACCAGTCAAATGAAGAGATGCACAGGGCAAAATCTAGGAGGGAAAGCAGTGACCAAGGCCTTTCCTCAACGAATGATTTGTTATGGAGTGATAAATTTGAGATTAGATATTCAAATAGTGAGGTCAAATAGGAAATACAACTCTCAAGTATAGGAGAGAGGTCTAGGTTGGAGTTATAAATCTGGGGTTTGTCAACATAGATACTATTTAAGGCTGTAAGACAGGATGAAATCACCAAGAAAATAAAAAAGGGATCTATGTATTAAGGGTACTTCACATTAAGAGGCTGGAGAAAGGAGGAACCAGGGAAGAGACTTGGAAAGAACAGCCCATAGGAAAGAAAAAAATTTAAACAATGTGGTCAAATAAAAACGAATTTCAAGGAAGACTGAGTAATCAACAATGTCAAATGGCGCTAGATGCCATTAAGAGTTGAGAACTGAGCAACGGAGCTAGCGACCTGGAAGTCACTTTGGTACAAGACAAAAGCCAAACTGGCAAGTTTAGTAAAGAATGGAATGGAAGAACCACAGAGAAGTACAGACAATGCTTTTGAGGAGTTTTGCTGGAAAAAAGGAACAGAGGGGAGCTAGAAAAAACGAGGTATTGAGAGTAATATTTTTCTTAACCAGAAAATATATTAGCAGAACACACTTTTTTGCTTAGAAATTTGTTACTGTGAAATAAAAGAGTAAAAAACTACAGTATTAATGATTGTAACACAAAAAAGTGTAATCACCATTCAAGTCAAGAAACAGAAATTGCTCAGTAATCCACCACTCCTATGTCCCAGGCTCTACAATCTTCTCTTTCGCTTAGAGGAATACACTATTTTACTATCCAAAATAATCACTTGGTTTACATTATTTAAAAATGTCTGTATGATTCATCCCAGTGGTTGTATACATATACATGTTCCTAGTTTCCATTTCCATAAATGAATAGCACACAACCTCACTGGATGGACACCAAAATGCATTTATTCATTCAACATTTACACTGTTCCCCATTGTCAACAGTACTCTTATAAATATGTTTGTACATGTATCCTGGAGCGTTATGTGGACTTATTTCTCTAAGCTAACACATATCTACAGTAGCTGACATCCTGAGTCATAGAGCATGTATATTTTTTTTTAACTTTGATAAATAATGTCGAGCCACTTCCAAAGTGGTTGTGCAAATTTATACTCTTACCACCTTAGTATTAAGAGTTCCCACTGCTCCATGATTTTACTTCTCCATGCCAAACACTCAAAGGGCCTGTCGTTTCCTAGTCATGCACTGGACCAGGCTGCTTGGGCACATCCCTGACCAGTGTGTCCTTCTTCAGGAAGAAAACCATGAATGATGTAATAAAGGAACAGAATTGAGAGTCAAGAACGAGGTACACAGAGGGCTATAAGCAGAGATGGAGCAGCTTTAGAGAAACAAGAAAAATATCTGGAATTAGAAATTAGGAAAGTGGCTGAAACTGGTACCTTACAGAGTTCTGGACAAACAGCTTGTACAACCACAGAAAACAAAAAATAAGAACTTTTACTGTAAATTGAAAAGTCACTACTATGTCCACACAAACAAAAGTGATAAATTCCCAGATGAAGATAACTGGCACAATGATGTTTACTACAGTAAAGACAGCACACAGTTAACAAGATGAATCCACAAGACATTACAAACACTGCAGAATTTCTAGAAGTAGAACATGAAAATGGAAATGACTGAAGAAATGACCAATGACACACCTGATGATATCTTTGCTCTGATGATGAAGAAAGCCAAGATACAGCGAATCAAGTTCTTGATGTAATTGAAATTGAACTCTTTGGAAATATGGTCAAAGCTGTCAGCTGTCCAAAGCTTATCATCTGACTTTACTTCAAAGGCTACAATCTCCGTTAGAGACAACAACTCAAAGCCTTAGGAGTAGATTAGTCAAAAGGCCTTAATACTTTGCATATTTATAATTATTTAGTGATAATTATAAAACAGGCTTATTGCCCATTCCTTTTTCAAAATACATTTATTTTGCAAAAAAAATGAAGACCATGAGTGAACAGGTGTTTCCTAAACCATGGCTATTTTGAATCTCTTGCCAAAGAACAAAAAACGAGGCAAATGGAATCAGTTTGGATTTTAAAGAGAACTATTTAGGAGTGATAATGTGTAAAAAAGGTGATGATTTTTTTGAATGGCACAGAGAAATTATATTCATTACTTAGTGCAGTTTATGTTCTAAATCCTTTTACATCCAATACAAAAATCTTACTATAAACACCACTATGCACCAACCTAAAGGGTCTTGTAAAAACATTAAAAGTAGATCATTATTTCTGTATCTGTAGTTTGTCCTTTATAAGTGGTACATATTATGATCATAGGTAATTTAGTTGCCAAATTATTTTTGAATGATCGAAATGAAGAGTGCTATTTAAACATCTTAAACAAAAACTGTCATAAGCTTTTCGTTGCCTCCCCCACCCTTTGGGAGAACACTATAGTTGGTAAGTTTGTTATCTTTCAAAAGGTGCTCGGCACCTGCCTTAAACAGTACAAACATATTGTGCACATCTTTTTATTTTTTTTTTTGAGAGAGGGACATGGAAACACTGATTTGTTGTTCAACTTATTTATGAACTTATGAGTCGCTCCATGTATGTGCCCTGAGGAGGGATCAAACCTGAACCTTGGTATATCAGGATGATGCTCTAACCAACTCGGCTACCCAGCCAGGGCTTTGTTTTTATTTATTTAAAAATAAATCTTTAAATTATTGTAACTGAAAGAAAAAAATTACGTTTTAAATTAAAATTGAGTGCCTTACAAAAATTATCCAGGCTGTCTTCTGTTAAGCTTATAAATGTGAATTGAGTATATTAGCAAAAACAGACACTGAATTCATAACATTTTGTAGTACTAAGATGATATATATTTTGGTCTATCTTCCAAGAAATAAAGAAATGAGCTTTGTTCCATGTGCATTATAATTTAATTTCTGTTTAATTCTGAAGTATATTAATATGAATATTGAACCCTCTAAATTGAAACCATCATTCTCAATTAAGCAACAATACTCTGACAATAATCTAGCTAAATGTTAAACAAACATTAGTGCTTTTTTTTCCTTGGTAAATAAACTACAACTCTGTCAAAAATCACTGCCTAAATATGTGTTAATTTCTCAGCAGTATTTATTTTTAAAGGTAAAACTGCTTTGGTATTTAATGTATGTATAAAAGAGAAGAAATGAAGTAGTAGCAGGTTAGAGAATTTAGAATTAGGTTAGTTTTGAAAAAAAATGATGTAATATAAAAACCCTAGAGGAGGTTACATAGGTGTAACCTGGTTAATTTGGGATGATGGACATTTTGAACAAATACTAACAATACAAATACATTTTAGAACTAGTATACATGTGGCATATGGCTTGGTAGTTTATCATCTTTAATCCATTTTATATTGTCCAAAGATATGGTTCCATTAATAGTAGTATTAAATACAGTTACCCTGAACATTGATGGGTCAAAAGATTTCAGTGGATTATGGAATGCTAATCCAGAACTTGTTCTGATTCTTGGATGTACACAGTAATGCGAAATAACTTTATTTACTTTCTTGTTTGCATGTAGTGGTTTTTGTTTTTAAAATTTATTTTTAAAAAACTGGCCAACCTGGAATATATGCATAACTATTTTGTTGTGGTTTTGATTTTCTTTAAGGAGGTAGCACCTGTTCATATGCTAATTAAGCATTTTGATTTTTCTCTCAGGAAAGGCCTATTCAACTCACCCATTTCCTATTGGGCTAATTTTGTTTGTTGATTTATAATTTTTTTTTTAATTAAAATTTATTGTTAGAAAGAGGGGAAGGGATAGAAACAAGAGGGAGAGAAACATCAATCGGTTGTCTCTTCCACACCCCCAGCCAGGGACCTGGCCCGCAACTGAGGCCCGTGCCCTGACCTGGGATTCAACCACAGCCTTCAGGTCATAGGACCCACTAAGCCGCACCAGTTAGATAATTCTTTATGTGTGAGACGTACCAGTCTTTCGCTGTTGTTTTCTTAAATTTATTGTTTATGCTTTTACAGTTGTTCCCACTTTCTTTCTTCTTTCCCACCTCCATCCAGTACCATCCCTCTCTTCTCCCTAAGTCAATCCCCATATCATTGTGTGTCTATGGGTCATACATAAATGTTCTTTGATTAATTCCTTCACAATCTTTCATCCAGCGCCCCCCACCCTGGTCTATAATGCAAGTATTTTGTACTATTACTAGTCTGACCTTCAAACCCCTTTATACAAACTTCTGAGGTAACAGAATCAAATTTATTATTTCCTTTAACAAAATTTCCTGTATTATCTTTCAATAGCTTGAAGAATCCACTTTTCACATGTAAGTCTAAAATCCAAATGGGATTACTGAACACGGATTAGAGCAGGGGTTCAATTTCATTCTTTTTTACTTACCTACCTACATACCTGCCCACCTACTCACCAACCAACCAACAAGTGGAAATCCATGTTTACTGGAGGGGCCCACTTAAGTTAAGCACGAATTTTTGACTGGGAACGTGGGCAGGCCTCTAACCCCTGCGTTGAGGAGTCAGCTAGCTGTTTCATTTAACTGATAAAACTAGTCACTCCTCCCTCCTCCTTTGTTATTAATTATAATGGTATCCTTTCATTTCTTTTGGAATTTCTCTTTTGGGGGCTCTATTCTCTTGCACTTGTCTGTCTGTGTCTCCATGTAATAATTAAACTGCAGTTTGAGAGTAAATCTTAATACTCTAAAGTCAGGACAGAGCAAGTCCTGCTCATTTTTTCTTTGAGAGGGTTTTGGCTAATTTTGATCCTTTGCGTTTTCATTAAATTTTAGTATGAGTTGTCAAAATACTACATTAAGAAGCTATTGGAAGTTCTGACTGGGAATACATTGAAAATGCAAGTTAATATGGGGAGAACTGACATGTTTAAAATACTGAGTTGTCCAATGGTATCAGTTTATTTAGGTGTCCTTTAATGTCTAAACAAAGCTGGTTCCCACAGAAATCATGCACACTTTTTATCATTTATTCCTAGGTATTTGCTACTGCTGTAAGTAACTATCTTTAAAATCTTTCATTTTCAAACATTATGCTGTTGGTTAACAAAACATTTTTAAATTGATTTTTTTATATCTAAAAACCTTAACAAGAACATATTAATTCTAATATTTACCTGCAGATTCATTGGTAAAAAGGAATGAGATAGGTGGGAACGGCAGGAGAATAAAATATCATACAAGTGACAGTAGAGATGAGTTGCAGAGTTGGACATAGTCACTATGGTAAAATACAACAAAGAATTGAGAAAAACAAGGAGAAAAGAGAGGTCATACTTTGCGATTGTCACTAAGTTAATATAGTGTAAAGGAATCATGGAGGCAAGGCTTAAAAAAGTGTGGGGTAGAATATAAATTTTGACAACTACTCCAAGGGGGACCACAATAGAGAGGGAGAAAGCTTTTTAGGATGAAGGGGCAGATTAATTAGCACGGTGGTTGTAGGGAAGGAGATGGCAGAGGGAATGACTAAAGATACAAGACTGAAAAACAAAAGATGGCACACAGGATCAAGTGGAAGGATTAAAAGTCTATAATCAATATAGTACAAGGACCAGGGATATGGTAAATGAGAGCCAAAGAAGGATAAAAGGTAAAAACGTTAATTGAGACAAAAAAACCTAATTTCTCCAAGTTAGCTCTTTTATTAGCATGCTAAGCTTTGTATCTATATTACAGTTTGAATAAGAAAGTGAGAATTCCTTCATGATAGTCCTGGGCAGAAGTAAAGAAGGCATTAGAGAAAGTTTTATAGTGAGGGAATCATGTGAACAGCCAACAAGTCACTTGGGCATACAAATACTAATCCTAGTAAGGCCCCTTTAATGAGAATAAATTTTACATTTATACTTGTAAAGGGACTAAATGTGGCTCAGAAGGTTAAGTAAAATAATGGTTTTTTCCCCCCACTGAAGTTGTACCTGTTTTTAATTTCATCATCACTCTAAAGATATAATCAATTCTTTTTGGACAAATATAGTAAAAATGGTGGCTTTCTTTTAGGGTTACCAACACAGAGTTTGCTGTTGAACAAAAAACAAAACAAAACAAAACAGCCATAAAGAGCTCTCTCATAAAATGGAAGTAAATATAAAAATAAATTTTGACAAGACCAAAGTTGATAAAATTAATACCAAAAAACCCGATGTTTTTAGTAAATAAGAAAATGCACTGAATATAAAGAAATGGAGCAAAAGTATTTATAAGAAGTGAGTAACAGATCCAGCACCAAGAGCCTAAAAAGATTAGCAATAATTATAGGCAACAGAAAATACACACAGGCCAGAAGCACTCTGTTCAATCAAGGTCCTACTCAGAATCTATTTAGCAGGACTGTTATACACCATAACTCTTCTCCCCTTTTCTACCTACAGCAAAATGCCAAGAGAAACCCAGAGTAGTTTTAGCAATGCCTTTCCTAAACTCCTAGCTCAATTCTTTTTAGCCCTGTCTCCATCTCTCTCCATGTGCCTGCAACTTCAGCTTCACAGTCTATTTCTCAAAGGGCTGCTTTGCTAGGGTATCTAACCCACAATGGTTCCAGGACAGTAGTTTCTGTGAAACAAGTGTATATAGCTAAAAAAGAAAAGAAAGAGAATGCCCTCATTCTACTATCATTTGTACTTTGGGGAAAGCAGTATTAACATCTCTTCATCCAGTGGCCTAGACAAGAGGATAAAATCAGACCTTAGAATTTCAGAAAAAACAGAATGAATGCAATTGTCATAGAAATCCTCAAAACAACACATAGAGGTATTGAACACCACTTAACACATAAAAGAAACCCTCAATTATGTGAGTGGGGGTTTTTCCCAATACATTAAACACATTTCCTAAATTATCTGAATACAAAATTTAACTACATTACAATTAAATAGAGACTGAAACTCACCTTCCATTAATAGGTACTCTACAGCTGTAGTACTACTCCTATACTAAAAGTAAAAAAATAGGATACTTAAAAGAAAATGAGTCTTCAGGAGGGGAGTGAATGAACGAGTAAAACAGAAAGTGATGTATTACCTACGGATATTCAAATGTAGTCTTTCAATCTCACTTTAAAAACATAACAAGTACTGCTTTCAATGGTTCAAAAATACCTTCATACTTCTGTTATTATTAAAGTAGTAATTTTGTATCTACTTTTATAAAAATCTTAAAAAATGTATTTTTATTGGCGCTTTCTAAAATCGTGTTGTGGCAATAGGCGGCAATTTTAAATTTTTTCTCTATAGTAGACTTTCATTGGACACTTGCTATTAGGTTAGAAATATCAATAGTTTAAAATATAAATGGGCTAAACAAGACTGAAAAATGTTAAATGCAAACTTCTCAATATTTACTATTACTATAAGAAATAACCATTCTTATAAGGTAGAAATGACATAGGTTTTTATCTCACATGCCAACTTTAACCAATTGGTTTTATTTTTTGAAGGACTGCATTGAGAATTCTGGGCTACATTCAGTTAGAAAGATGCTAGAGTTTATGCCATAAAGAGAGAAAAAATGGCTGTGTTGAAAATTCTAATACATATTTTCCATCCTTAATTCATTAAGTCTCATAAACAGTATTAATTTCAACTCTTGGTATCTGAGTTCTAAATAATTTATTGTAAGGTAGGTAAGATTTTAAGATTTCTCTTGAGTTCACTCTTCAATGTGACAGTCTACGTTTTCTATTTTAAATCGATTCAAATCTCTACAATTAACCAACTGTATACCTGGCATGCCAGTAGCAAGACCCTGACCAAAAGCCAAAGTTGGATTTGCTGCTGCAAGTGATTCTGCTTGCTGCCCTTGCTGGCCCTGGTTGGGAGTAAGAGGGCGCTGACCTGTTCCAGCACGAAGAACCTATAAAGGACAAATGATTTCCTTAAAAATGAAATTACAAAATAACAGATAAATTTATCTTGGACAACTTTGTATATATCACAAATAGTCTTTGAATAGTCTCTGAACATATTTGCATGCAATGAAGTGTTGATTTAGCATGAAATAATACAAAACAACATCAAAACACAATCACTGACTCATGACAACTAAAACAATCCATTAAGCAACACGGAAGTTTTAGGTCTTTCAGAAAAATAATTCCTAGTATTTATTCTCTTTAACTTACAAAAAAAAAAGATTTTAATGGTGGGGAGGGTATGGCAAAATCTTAGATGAAGACAAAAAATTTCATTTAGGTTTTTATTCTTTAACTTGCTGAAAACTGAAACACAGGAAGCTTAAGGAAATAAAGTATCATTATTCAGTTAGTTATGAGATTGTAGAAGAGTTAACGCTTCAAAACGAACAAAGTTTTCAGACTTCAGAAGCTTTAATAAAAGTGAGTAAAAATTGCTTTAAAGAGTAAAACCTTGGGGTGAATAAAAGAACAAAAGATTACACCACAACAAGGTGAAAACTCTTAAGGCTGGTCAAGTTTTACTACTTTGTGATACATAGTTGTTGCGGTGGTTATACACAAGCATAATATACATTAATTTCACAAAGATAAATATTTAAGTAATTCAGAGTAAGGGGATTCATTGTAAGACTGTCCTGTAAATAAGCATCACACATAGGTGTATCATTCAGGTAGTGTGACATCTTTACGTTTGTCTAAAGAATGCAAAAAAATTAGATTAAAAATAATTTATTAAATGATGTTGTATCTATAAGGACTAAGCCAAAAACCAGCTTCAACAGAACATCAATACAGTGTTACAGTGTTAAACTACAGGGTCTGGCAGAAGTAACACCTGCTCGAGTGTGGTTGGTAGAGTAATAATATGGGTGTAATAATTTATAGTTTTAATTTGAACATTTCACCTAAAATGTCATATGGCATGCTTAAGTGTGATATTGTTATGTTACAGAATTAAATGCTTATGGTTTTGTAATACATGATTTTGTAATAAAAAAGGGGTGTTATTTGTGCCAGGCCCTATATATTAAAGGAAATTTAGAATAAAATTTAACTGCTAAATAAGTAACACTGTATTTACACTGTCATTAACTTGTTTCTTTAAATATGCTGAATTTGACAGCCAGAAATCTGGTATTTATCAACAGTTTTTACATTTACCAAAATAGTTAAAATTTTAACTAGTTGTTAAAAGTACTTAAAGTAGTTAAAATTTTTAAAAAGTCTTTGTGATAAACATTTTGTTTTAAGAAATTAAATCTAACCTTTAGTGAAAATATTTCATCTTCTTGTGCTTAAAAATATAAAGTAATCAGTAATCATCTTTTTCTGGTCAGAAATATATTAGATTAATATTTAAAATAGTAATTTAAATATCCAGAAGAAAACTGAAAAAAATTGAAGTGACAATTACTTTGATAGGAACATAATTAGCACATTTTAAGAACCAAAAATTTAAAACTTGCCAGAGATTTCCAAAAGAAATGCAGAAATGAAATACAACCTAATCTTCAAATTCATATAATTTAATACAAATTAGAAAAAGAAAACAATCATGTAATCAAGACTTGTGCACCAACTATACAGGAGTTTGCAAAAGTAGGTTCACAGTTGTTAGTAACAGGAAAAAGACATGCAGGTTATGATGATTACAATAGTTTTATTAGCTCGAAAGAATGTCACAATTGCACAGTGAACCTACTTTTGCCCACACCATGTATGATATATATTACATACTGAAGAAAATAAAAAGAAAGAAAAGACACAGATCTTGAACACAAGGAGCTCATAACATTTCAAAGATGCTTCAGGCATAAACTGAATGAAGGCAGGTCTATACCTGTTGCTGTCCAGGCTGAGCTTGAGATGCGGCTTGTTGATTTGCTGTGTTGTTTGCCGCAGCTGCAGCTTGTTGCTGAAATAAATTAGCTGGATACACCCCCCATGGAACACCGTAATACTGAGGTGGAACCACTGCTGGACCTAAACCCCACACCCCATGGAAAATGGGGGGGAAAAAAAAAAGGACAGTGCATAAGACTCAGAGCAGATGTCCTTATATAATCATCTATCCACTTACACCTGCTATACACATTCCTAGTCTAATAGGGGGAAAAATCTCATTAAGACACTGATTATTAAAAGAGAGTAAACATTGAGGAATGACAGCAGTGGCTTTAATGCAGAGGTGTGAAGCTACACTTAAGAGGAACAATGAATTGACAGAACACTCAACTATCCAACATTTACTGAATGCCAGTTTATGGGTTTGATCCTGGCAAACACATTATATATTCAGAAAACATTAGACACCACAGAACAGTAAGATTTCCATACTCAATTCACTTCTCTTAATCAGTATTTTCTGATTATTGAAAATATTTACAACAAGAAAATTAAATGCTCTTATCTTCTGATTTGCAACCCATAACGTAAAGCCAGGGAACAAGCTTGCTACGGCTATACCTGAATTGCAAACCTTGAATTTTAAAGTATTTTTCATATTTGAAATAGACTTAGTCACAATTCTCACAAAGCAATTGAAAATCATATGAAAACAGATGGAACATCAGGGTTTATGTGGTTAGGAAAATTAGTTGAGTCAAGACAGGAAATAACTAGTTAATACAAGCACAGAGGAACGCAGACATAAGAAAGCAAACTAGGAAAAATAGAACTGTTCTTGCTCTATTTTACTTAATTCTAGACAATGTTTGACTCCTGGAGAGCAAAGAGCATCATGTACAATAACCCTACCATTAAACTAATAAACGAGATGTCACGATTCCTGACTAACACCGCAAACGTGTCCTAAAATCCCACTGATGAGGAATTTAGTACAGTTATTTTGCAGATTTTTAAGAGTCATATTTTTGGTTTCATTTTTGTTTTGAAAGAAAATAAAGCCTAGTATAATTTGCTGAATCACAAAAATGAAAAGTTTAAAAATAAAATATATTTCTAAAGATAATTTAAGCACAATCTACAACAAGGACTGTCAGAACAGTAAACAGGATTTATGAGGGATGGACACAATGTCAAACAAAACAAGAGTCAGACATCTACCAAGAACCTCTCTGTTGAAAACAGTAGCCAGAAGCCACTGATAGCTATTAACAGCTTGTGGCTACTTAATAAAGTTGGATAGCCTGCACTGAGATGTACTGTGAGTATACAATACACACAGGATTCTGAAAATTTAGCATGAAAAAAATGTAAAAATATCCATTAATAATTTAAAAATATGGATTACACACTGAAATGATATTTTAGATGCTGGGTTTAAACACTGAAATTAAAATTTTTTTTTTTTACTTCTATAATGTGGCTAAAAGAAAAATTTTAATTACACTATCTGGCTTACATTTTATTTCTGCTAGACAGCACTGGTTTTAGAAAGCTGAAGTCCAGGATACCTAGAATGCTCATCTCAAAACTAATGACCTCTTAAAGTTGCTTCTTTCAGTTAAACAGGTTAATAATTTGCTGTATGAATGATATACCAGCACTTTACATGCTAACATCCAGTTAAATGGCACCAAAAAAAGCTTACGTGCTTATGGAATCACATGCAGATCAGAAACTACCAAATATGACAGATTAGTGTCAGTCTGCAAACTAAGATATTAAATAAGAAATGAAATTAACACTTTTCACTTCTTAAACCCGAGAAGTAAAAAAAAAAAAAAAAGTCCCAAACTCCTAGACAAAGACTATTCTATAGTTATGATAATAAATAACTACCAGAAGTAGTCTTAAAATTTTCTCATTGGTCAGTGACAATCCATTTCAGTGAACTTATCTCTGAGCGTACAAAACAAAACAAAATTCAGTGACAGCCTAGAATTAAGAAAGTTAGCCAGTCAGAAGACTCACCCCAGTGAACACACTTCTATGGCTGACATCACCCTGTTCCTGCCTTGGTAACCAATATAAACCATGCCTAAGACGAACTTATTTCTGTCTTTGCAGCTAACTGAACTGAATACAACCTCCACTCAAAAACTCTATGGAATATCAGCAAATTGCTTTGCTCAGTAAGGCTGTGCCTGGCTAGTACCCAACTGTCCAATAAATATAGCTTCAGTTTAGAAAAAAAAATTTTTTACCCAGCTTTACTGCAATACAATAGACAGGTAACACTGTACAACTTGTGGTGTTTATTTGTTTGAATGGTGGTTTCAGTGTTTGACAGTGTTTAATAAGTTCTTCCCAACTCCACTGCATCTTTTGTCCTGCAGCTTGCTTGCACATTTTCACACTGCTAAATAAACTTGCAGAAGCATTTTACCTTACATTCTCCCTGACCTGGGTATTTATAACACTTACCCGAGTTTTCTTTTGTTTTTTTAAATAAAATCCTCACCTGAAGACATGCTTATTGATTTGAGAGAGAGGGGAAGGTAGGGAGAGAGAAGGAGGTAGACAAACATTGATGTAAGAGAGAAACATCAATTAAGTGTCTCCTGTATGTGCCTTGACCTGGGACCTAACCTGCAACCCAGCCATGTGCCCTGACCGGGAATTGAACCCGTGACCTTTCGGTTTACGGGACGATGCTCCAACCAACTGAGCCACACCAGCCAGGGCACCCCATTTTATTTTTTGCGAAATTACTTTACTTTGCATTGTCTCTGTGGGTAATGAATTGGCCACAGGAATGAAGATTTGTTTGGCAATGTAAGACTTCTGAAACTAAAAAGTAAACCAATTATTGTATGTACAGGAGGAAAGTTATCAGACTTACATTTCTCCTGTAGCATTACATTGAAAAAATAAACTACCTCTCTGGAAACTTCAGCTCGTTCTGTATAAATGTTTCAGTTGTTCCTAGGAACTTCAAATTGCCCAAACAGAACAAAATAAAGCATATACCAAGGTTAAAACTAAATCCATAATAAGCAACAAGGATGAACGGGTTACCTGCTAATGTTGCTGCTGCAGCCAATCCTGCTGCAGTATACGGATCGGTCCCTGGAGGAGCAGCACTAATAATATATGGATTTGGCACAAATGCAGCTGGAGCAAGGCCTGCTGAGAATACACCAGCTGTATTTAAAAAGGGGAAAAATAATGAATGAAAATGCAAAGTATGATTTTCTTCATTAGGTAAAAACATTTCTACTCTGAATTTGAGGTGGAGGAGAAGAATGTATATAATGGTTTAAATTCTTAGTGATCTTGGGCATGTAACAACCTGACTATAAGGTTCTTCTTTTATAAAATAGGTATATTTTACAGGATACCAAATGCAAAATGACTGTATAGTACCAGCATATAACAGGCACATGACAAATGTTTAGAGCTAGAACTAATACTGTTCGATAGCAGTTTTTCATCCAATCTTCATTAAGCCATACTATGAATAAGGATTCAACAGCAAGGAAGACAGATATAATTTGTCCTGACAAATCCATCTAGTGAGAAAAACAAACAAGAAATTGGCAATTAGAACATAGTATAAATGGTATGGGTAGAGAGGAGAGGCATCTAAAACGCTGTGGATGGGGTAGGTAGGATAGAGTGGGGTTGTAGTGTATAAAATAAAACTGGAGCTATAAGAAGAATAAAGATCAATAAAAAAACTTCCTGGATTTTACCCTGAAAGCAATAGGAAAACTATTAAGCTTTAAACAGAAGAGTAAATTGAAGCCCAGTTCTGAGAAGCTATGCCAGTAAGGATTCAGTAAAGGCTGAGAAAGATTTGTAAAATATTCATTTGTAGTACTTATTACAGAGAAGAAATTATTGGCATTGAGTAATCACTGTGTAGACCTTTTACCATAAGGTACTAAAATAGTACTTTGACAATGTACTGCTACGGTTGCCTCTTCTGGAAAATAACTCAGAGAGGTAGAAAGTAAAGAAATAATGAAAAAGAACGTGTTTAAAGTTAAGGAACTATAAAAGGTTCAAGTTTAAACGATAGTTAAGGGGAGGGGTATGGATATAAAAGCAGGTGACATAAAGTAACTTTTTAAAAAGCATTCAAAACAAGCATTTACCTTGAAGATTCAGAAACTTAATTCTAACTGTATTATAGTGGCTTTCAAATATTTTGACAGTGACCCTAATATGAAATATTATTCACACTGAGCTAGAGTTCCATATACACATATATATCACAATAACCTCAAAAAGGTATTTATCCTTATAAAGCTGCACTCCATTTTCTATTTAATTTTTCTCTTTATTCATGTCTGGCATCTATTTAATTTTATAAAATACTAGCCACAACCTACAACACTAATTTCATGCCCCGGCACAACATGGCCATTTCAAAAACCTGCTTTTAATAAAGGAAATAAGACTTAAACAGGGGATTCAACAAAATCCTTTTATTATTTAAAATATCATTTACTCAGTTACATTCTTAAACTATGCCCTAAGTCAAAGGTTTCAAGATTTTCCTCCGGTTTCTCTCTCATGAATTATCTTTATCACAAGAAGAGCAAATGATTTATTAGTATTCATGTTCTCCTCATACAACTATAAAATCTAAAAGCCAAAACTGAATTTTTTAATTATCTATATTCTTATGATTAAAAAAGACTGCTTAAAAACAACGCAATACTATTGGAGTGTATAAAGTGGAAAGCCAAAGTCCTTATATAACTTTTACTGATGGTTTATAAACTTCTAAAATTTTTTTCAATTTTAGAAATGATTTTAATATAGCTCTCTCCATACTTACATTATAAAGCAGATATGAAGTAAGGTTTCAAATATTTGAAAAACAAGGAATTAGTTTGACCTAATGGATATATATTGAAACTTCTGCCAAAAAAATGGAGAAACATGTATTTTAAGCTCACAGATTCACTCAGAAATATTTACCACATATCAGACACCAAATAGCATGTTTGTGTGTATACACTTAAGTATAGAGATATATATTTGTATGTTTGCATGCACACATGCATGCGCTTGTATCTACGTTAAATATGCATTTATGTATAAATATGTATCTTTCTAAAATTTTAAATGCACACACACACACGCACACACTCTTTCATACATTTTATACTCTAGGCTACCACAGTTCTTTATGCTTTTTCCACCTGGCAACTAACCACAGTTCCCTATGTCAACAGATACTATCTAGTTCATTCTTTTTAATGGTAGCATAGTATGCATTCTCTATATGAAAGAACATGATTTAACCAATCTAGTATAGATATATACATTTGGATGGTTCAAAACCTCTTGTCAAAAATGATGCTATTATTCTTTTAGTATACAGGTCTCTGCATTACTATCACATCCTTCTGAAAAGTCACTTAAATGGACAAATATATGTAAATTCTTTATTCACGTTTCCAGATTATCATTCAGAGAAGTTGTACCAATTTATAGTCCCATCAACAGTATGAGAATCTACTCAACACTCTTGCGAAAATAAAACATCAAACTGTTAAACAGTTGCCAGTCAAGGGAGGTAAAATGAAATTTTACACAAGAGTAATTCAGTTAGAAAGTATCATTCATAAAATTTAATATATACTAATTCAGAGGTTTCATAAATACCAATTTGAAGATGTAATAAAAAATAGGCCATTTAAAATGATAGCAAAAGATAAAATACATAAGAACTTATCAAGAAATGTAAACGTAC
Source organism: Mormoops blainvillei (assembly GCA_004026545.1). Classification (NCBI taxonomy): domain Eukaryota; kingdom Metazoa; phylum Chordata; class Mammalia; order Chiroptera; family Mormoopidae; genus Mormoops; species Mormoops blainvillei. Next base: position 54,185 of record PVJD01001742.1, read on the forward strand.
ATGAGAAAAATTTCAAAGCACTCCTAACACGAAAGCAGACTTGAACAAATGTAAATGTACACCTGTCCTGGATAAGAATATTTAAGGTCATGAAGATGGTGATTTTACCCTAAATTAATTTACAATTTTAACCTGTGCCCTGAATTCTGTGGCTCAGTGGGTTGGGCGTTGTCCTGCAAACCAAAAGGTTGCTGGTTCAGTTCTCAGACAGGGCATCTGCCTAGGCTGCAGGCCAGGTCCCCAACTGAGGGCATGAGAAAGGCAACCTATGTTTCTCTCACTCTTTCTCCCTCCCTTTCCCCCTCTCTAAAAATAAATAAATAAAATCTTAAAAAAATAAAATACAATTTTAACCTGATCCTCTGGAAGTAAAATAAGTGAATTCTAGGTTCATAAGCAAGATCAGAAAATTTAAAACTCCAAAGAGTAAGAGCCATAATGGCTGTACTAGCCTGCCAAATATTAAAACATATACCATAAAGCCTCAAGAAATAGAAAGTGTGCTGGCCCATGAACAGACAAACATCAGTACATTCCTAAGAACAAGAGGGAAGGGCTAAGTACAGGGATAACAGAGGCTGGGGGAAAGGAGAAAAGAAACGGGTCCAGCATGCATGTTGCTGTTAGAAGTCATCCAGAAAAGTGTGGTTATCTTTGATGAAAACCAAAATTAAATTTGGGACCTAGAAAGCCTCTTGGAGAACAACAGAAAGTTAAGGGAAGAGAGCCAACTTAGCATATCCCCCTCAAAGATTCTGATGTGAGAGTATCACAACTTTTCAAACTAGGAAATAAATCAAGGTTAGCCAAAATCAGATGGGCATAAAAATGGTTATGTGAATCTACACATGTGATAAAATGACATAAAACTATACAAACAAGCACATTTATGATATTCCTGGTTTGGGCACTGCACTGTAATTATGAAAGGTATAGCTGGGGAACCTTTGTATTCCCTTTGCAACTTAAAAACCCCAGCACAGACAACACATACTTGACCTCTAGCAGTTAACAAATGTGTCGTTGTAATACATTCACATTAAAGACTAAAGGTCAAAGACCTTAAAAAAGGAAAAAAATATTTAAAAAAATTTTTTGGATTTCTATTTTTCAACTATTTCAAAAATAAACATTCTGACTTGATACTGGACACAAATAATTACAATCTGAATTTCCAAGTGTTTGACTCTCTCAACTTCACAATGTGGAAAAAAACTTATGTGCTGACAGCTTTCACTGAGTTATGGATTTTTATTTAACCAAGGATACAAATAATAATCAGAAACAATTCTTCCCTACTAAGTCTTTACTCTTGCCATGTAATCTATTAATCTTTGATCTCAATGAGATGTTTCAGAAAGTAATGAAATAACACCATTCCGCAAAAGAAAAATAAAACATCTAAATACTTTAACACAGAATCTTCTAACAGGGCAATCGAAATGCTGACTTATAAAGACTCACCTATGTGTGGCTGCTGAGCGGCGGCTAATGCATACTGCTGCTGTTGAGCTGCAGTTAGCTGCTGAACTGTTAGTGCATTAGTCCTTTGAAAGAGCTATTAGGGAAAATATTTAATACAGAGATTAGTGTCAAAGCATTATATTTCTATTTAGAAAACTGGAAATTTTAAAACTTATCTGAATCACCTCCTCCACTACAAGAACATTTTGCTCAATAAAACATTACATATTCAACCACACTCCTATCGATGCCTCATAGCACTCCAGGTCACACCACCACAGGTAAGAGGAGCTTCTATAAAGGAGGGGAATGCTTTACCTGCTGCTGGGAATTGTAGTCAAAAAGGCCTACAGTAGCTCCTGAAGAGTCCATTGGTACCTGATTACCAGGATAGTCAAACTGTAAGGAATCCAGACCAACTTGTTCCATGGCATCCAGATTCTGAGTTTCAGGATTCGAAAATTCTTCAACAAGTGGTTTATTAACTGTAGGATTAGGAAGAGGCCCCAATCCTTCTGGGGGATTAGTACTGGGGCCCAGGCGCTCAACTACTTCAGTTGGAGAGGCTTGACGACTTCCAGGAGTACGACTATACAAAGAAAACACAAAGGTATTATAAGTAAAAGTAACAAGTCAAAAGTTGAAATGGTAAAACAGGAAAATCAGAAAAAATAAATGGCTGTAAAACAAGAGGGCAAATTAGGCATCCCAGCTCGCTAACCACTTCATTTCATAACGTTTTATTTCTGTCTAATCTAAATGCTTTTCAAGAATTAACATGGTTTCATTTTAAAAAATTATTAATGAATATCCTCCTCCCCAATTTGAATAACATAAAAATGTAACTAAATTTTATAGATAAGAAAATTAGCCAATACCACAACGTAAGCTTAGGCTACCTAAAAGATTTTTTCCCTCAAATCACAGACAAAAATGAATAGTAGGTATAAACAGAAAGCTGTACGTGACAAATATGGGAAAGCTCAACACTAAAACCCACCCACCATACGCCTGTCTTGTCCACCAGAAGCATGTAATTTAGCCATAATATCCTGCTTAATAGTATTTCAGAAACAAACTGGCCACAAAGGATCATTATAGCCTTCATGACTTAAGGGTGTACAATGTAGTATACAACAGAAAAAGGGAGCTGAACTAGGACAAAAGGCTGATTCCTAACTCTGAATATGATTCTTGAGCAAATCGTTTCACCTTCCAGGCTTCAGTTTCCTTACTGAAGAGACTAAAGAGATGACCCTGTGGTCCCAACTAACAGAGACAACAACAACAACGACGACAAAAAATGTCATTTGTGGAAACCCCGTATGATATCATCTTTATAATACCAACTTATTCCAGTTTAATTAAATCAGAAAGAAATAAAAATGTATCATACTTATCAAAAACATTTTTCTACAGACAAGCCTCCTTAACTTTCCAAAAAAATGAATTACCATTGGACTAAATTTTAAGCAATGACTTTTTTAAAAAAAGATCAAAATCCCTCATGGTCTAAACTTTATTTTTACTTTATTTCTGGACATAATCAATTCTCATTTGTAGTCTGTTTTCTTCTACTGAAATATTTTATATTAAGATCCTTCCCTCACAAGAAATAAGCTTTAGCTTGAGAAACCATGAGTTCACAGTGTGTTCACATATAAGTGCATTAAATAAATGGCAATAACCATTTTCCCTGGCTTTCAATGGCACCTGTTACACCTATGCAACTGCCCCCAGATTCAGGAACTTTACACTGGGATAAATTTGCTAACACAGAACATTTTACAACGCCATTGTGGAATTACAAGAGTTACTTCCCAGATATTTAGGTGAACTTACACATTTTATTTAAAAATCAACCACTGTACATACATTAGAAGAAATTTCAAACTCCTTTCCCCTTTAACTATACCTAATTTTTCACATGAATATTCCAAAGGTTTATTTATCACTCAGAATACATGAGGGAAAAATTAAATGGAAAGAATGTTCTTTAAAATGAGACCAAAAAAAGAGGACAGCCTGCTATAGTTCTTTCATTCATTTCGGTTCTACTCCCGTTATGTATATACTGATGACTGCTCAGTTAATGTTCTTATTAACAATATGCAGCACAGTGACCATATAGCCACAGCTATTAGTTGAAAATGATTTTACACTATCAAGTACAATACTGTATCAAAAATAATTCATAAACAAACCCTGGCTGGTGTGGCTCAGTGGACTGGGTGCCGGTCTGCAAACCAAAAGGTTGCTGGATTGATTCCCAGTCAGGGCACATGCCTGGGTTGCAGACTAGGTCTCCAGTAGGGGGTGTGCAAGAGACAACCGCATGCTGATGTTTCTCTCCCTCTCTTCCTCCCTCCCTTCCACTCTCTAAAATAAACAAAATCTTAAAAAAAAATCATAATTTAAATACATACCCCAAACTTAATAAGGTTAAAATGTTAATAAATGTGAAGTTCATATTAATATGGAAAAGTATAGCCTTTATACAAAACAACACTAATATAGCAAAAAGTATAGGATACAACAGAAAAAAGTCACTGTACTATCAGTGGTGCTCTTTTCTTGCTATAGTTAATGGTGTATTAACACTTCAATTATAAATGAATACTCTGAAGAGTCTATAATCAACTCAGTTTTAAATGCATGCCCTTGACCAAAACTTAGGTTAACAGCAGAGGGGCAAAATCAAGATAAGGCTCTAAAACAAACTGACTAGCATTAATTTTATTTCTTGTCAAAAGAGGTTTACTGGTTTTGGATGCTTTTTTGCACTTAGAACAAACATAAATGACACTTTTTAAGAGCCATTGTTACTTTGCTTTCGATGATTACAGGCAATGAATGTAAAAGCGTACCACCCACATGTACATATATTCAGTTAACTGAAATTCCATGGTTCACAAATTCTCAAAGAAATGGCTCATTTTCAGGTATAGGCCCCAAAGCATCTGACTACTGAAGTATAAAGTATAGGATATCAGTATGAAGAAACAACTCCACAGTATTTAGAAAAAAGTGCACTGCTTAATCTAAGACCAAAGGCTAGAAGAAAATACCATAAAGAGACAACCAAAAAGCTACAACTACAGAATTCTGGGGTTAAAGCTAACTTTTTGAAGTCTCTATTTAATGTTCCCCACCTCCCAATTTCAGGAATGTTATGTGTTAGGACAAACTCATAAAAAGGCCACAAATCCTAAAAGCTAATTAATTGTTTCCTCATTCCCAAGAGTAAGAGTTAAATGGAGGGGGTAAGAGACACAATAGAGATAAAAAGAGGAAACTCTACAGAAAGGTGCTCAAGAGCAACCCCAAGAAATCTTACAGGAAAAATCACAGATTAAATCTAAAATTCACTAGATTTTAGCAGGGAAGAAAAAGTTAAGAGACTACCGTATCAGCAGGAAGGCAACAGCAGCTTCTAACATTATTCCTTCAATGAAATGCATTATTTGAGAGAATGTTTTGAAGAATTATTTTTTTAAAACAATGGCTCATAATCATTAACTAATATTTTGTATTAAAAATTAATCTTTCTCCAAATTAACACAAGGTACAAAGGGAAATAAAATAAACCAAAACTGAAAAAATGTTGACATCAGTCACATCAGCTAGTGGTAACAATCCCTAAAGAGATATGCTTTTCTTCTTGAGAAAGTTAAAATCTTACTTAAAATCTTTGCAATCGGCATCCATTCCATTTGGCAAACCTCTGCCATTTATTTTAGAATCATCATCATCTCCTTGTTTAAGATCTCTGTTTTGGTCCTCCTCAAATGGAGAAGCCTTGCCTTTTTGATCTCCTTTCTCAGGTCCATCTGTTTCAGCATCTCTAGTGCCCTGAGGAAAAAGAATCTGTTTGATTCTGAATATGTAATAGAACACACAAAAAAGGGCACCATAAGGTGACCTAAAACTACACTACGGTGCAGGTAAACAATAAAAGCACTGAATCTTATTTTAATTGTATAGTCAACTAATTTATCAAAGGCCAAAAAATTGAGTACAAACCAGTGATTTATAACAGAAGGGCTAAGGCAACCTTAACTATAGCGGTGCTAGAAAAGCAGTAACACCACAAACAAGATTAAAATTCTACTTAATGCATAAATGGTTTTATTTAGTTACTTTCAGATTAAGCACTACCACAAATAAGCAGTTTTAATCTTGCAAATTATGTACTGTAATTAATATAGTTTGATTTTTGTTCTTAACATGGTTAAGAACACCCATATTCCCGGTGGTTCTACTGGTTCCATGTATTTCAAGAAGCGGCCAAGAGAAGACAATAAGAGAGCTATTAGCTACACAATTTCCTTTAGCTCTAGGAAAGGCCAGAAAAATAAACAGATTTAAAGATCACCAAATAACCACTGGACAATTATTAACTATTTCTTTATTCAAAATACTTACAAAAGTTCCCTTCCTAAATCGAGAATCCAATTTATCAGCAGGAGAAGAACTTAGCACATATTCTACCATGCTCACACCAAGGCCTCCACTTTCTGATCGCGGAGACAGTACTGCATTTACTTCACTGTTTCCATGAAAACCCTGTCCAGATCTTCTCTGTACCATAATAGGCTGGGACATTGAATGGTCTGTTTGGAAGAAAGAATGTAATTACACATTTGTACTTTTAACCAAATGTTACTTACACAAATTAATATACTAAAGTAAGAAAAAAAGTGTATTGTTTTATTCTGAATGTTATTATAATCTTTATAAAAAGCTCTTTATTCTGTTGATACTCACTGGCCTGGGCATGAATCTTAATAATCCAAATACAAAGAGCCATTTGGTAAAGAACAGGTAAAGGCCTATGTGAAGTTTTTGTTTTTTTAAATATGTCATCCAAAAAGGTCAATGAAGAAACATTAATCTGAAGGTTTGGTTGCCCATAAACATCTTATTAAAAAATTAAGGTTCTTCAGCCCTGGTCAGATAGTTCAGATGGTTGGCGCATCATCCCGTATACCAAAAGGATGTGGGTTTGATGCCTGGGGTCAGGGCACGTTCCTAAGTTGCAGGTTCAATCCTAGGTTGGGGTGCATATAGGAGGCAACCAATTGATGTTTCTCCTTCCCTTCCTTCCTCTCTAAAGATCAGTAACCATGTCTTCTGAGTGAGGATTTAAAAAAAAAAATTAAGGTTCTTCAAACTGATGGTTGCCAGATGGGCGGGGGGATGGGGAAATGGGTGGTCAGGGTTTAAAGATTAAGATGTACAAATTGCCAGTTTTAAAAGCAGTCACAGGGATGTAAAGTACAGCATAGGGAATATAGTCAATAATAATGTAAAAAGTACGTAAGGTGTCACATGGGTACTAGGTTTATTGGACTGATCATTTTGTAAGTTACATAAATGTCTAATCACTATGTTATATACCTGAAACAAATATAATATTGTATGTCAACTGTAATTAAAAATACTTTCTTTTGGTGATTCCTAACATTTCAAAACAAAAACCTTCACAGATCTACTGTAGAAAAAAGATAGCTCCTCCTAAACTAGCAGAGGCACTTCTCAAGTTCAGCTAGGGTACTGGACAAATGAAGAACACATGCTATACTGCTATAAACACAAACATTTAAGTTTGAAAAAACGAGTAATAACACAGAATTTTCTATTCTTGGTGTAAAAACTGAGTATCACCTAAAGAATATTTTAAAATATCCCTTCTATTATAGCTTAAAAGTCTTCCATTTATTTATTTTTGTTTAGCAAACAATTATTCATCTGGTACAAGTACCTTTTCTACATGTTTCTGTGACGAAAGAAAAGGCAGTAATTAAGATCTGAGGGTAAATGGAATACAAATATAGTAAAACATTTGAGGCAACATACATGCAGATTGCACAAAAACCAAAAAGACTGTCAGCTACCTCTGACTTTTTTGTGAACATGTTCAATACCCAATATTAGGTCTAGTCTTCAAAGGGCTGAGCTGTATCAAAGAGGTCCTGCCATCATTTTATTAACGATAATAATTTTAAAATGATTGCTTTTATTAAACTATATTCAAACACTATTTCAGTACCTTCATCCATGAGAGATTAGTCATTATCATTTTTTATTTGCTCATTCACCCATTTATTCACCCATTTCAAATACTGTCTCTTGTATGCAAGAACAAGATAGTCCTTCCCTCAAAGACTGTAAGTTTAATAGAATGCAGTCATCATAGAATAAAAGTGCGTCAATAAAAACAATCCAGTATATTTAAAGAATAAAACAGCCCTGGCTGGTGTAGCTCAGTTGGCTGGAGCATCCTCCTGTAACCTGTAAGGCCATGAGTTGGAGTCCCAGTCAGGACACATGCCTAGTTTGAAGGTTTGGCCATTTGGGGAACATACCGGAAGCAACCAATCCATGCTTCTCTCCCTCTCTCTAAAATCAATAAGCATGTCCTCGGATGAAGATTATTAAAAAAATAAAAAAGAAAGAAAGAAAAAGAATAGAACAAAAGGGTATTAATCCCTCCCAGTCTTAGGAGTGAATCCCAAAGGGAAGGGCAAGAGTTAAGTGGGAGAAAAAGAAAAAAAAACTGGTGAAGTTGAGGGTGGAATGGGCATTTCAGTTAAGAGAAACAAGCATGTTCAAATACCTGGAGGTGCCAGAACAAAATGAAATTAACAATCATAAGTAGTTCAGTTTAGCTGAGAAGAAAATATGCATATGACAGTTTCCTGTAGTAATGAAAAGAAATCTTTCTTAGAATAACAATTCCTTTAAAACAGGAATGTGTATTCATATTTGTACATGCTTGGCAATCAATGTTCAGTAAGTAAAGTTAATTCCATTCATTTCTCATGTCTTCTAGTAAAAACTAATATTCATCTTTAAAATTTTATCCATACAACAAAAAAAGTTAAGTTGAAAGAGAGTGGTATAAGGAATTAACTAAAATTATAAATTTGACATTAAAAAGAAACACGGGGAACCCATGTTGTGCTCAAGATGTTTTGCTTTCAAATGATTTAAAAAATACTTGGTTCTGGTAAATAAAGTAATTAATCATTCAACCCCCAAAACAGAAACCAAAGCTTGTCTATCAACCAAGTTTTCAAACATGTAACTTTTAGCAAAGTAAGTGTCTTTTGTGGGGAAAATGTACCCCTGTCCAAATAACTGAAAAATTTAAATTAAAAGTCTAATCTAATACACGATGATTAAAATCCAGGAAAAAAATTCCTTGAGAGTAAGGATCATATCTTATTTATTTGTTTCAGAATACACTACACCATATTGGTTGAACTCAAGGAAAATTCACTATATTTTAAGAAAAGTTTAGCCTAAATTAATAGTTACCAAAGCTTTTAATCTTTTTCAATTTTAAATGTAAAGAGTGTTAATTGCCAGAGGGCAGAGTGATGGTTGCCAGAGAGGAGGGGGTTGAGAAGCTGGGTAAAAAAGGTGAAGGGAAGAAGAAGTACAAATTGGTAGTCACAAAATGGTCCTGGGGTTAGAGTACAGCATAGGGAATACAGTCAATAATACTGTAATAATTATGTACAGTGTCAGCTGGGTTCTTGAAATATCGGGGGAGCCACTTTGTAAAATGTATGATTGTCTAGTCACAATGCTGTACACCTGAAACTAAAATTCAAACAACAAAAGGGGCCCTGGTTGGTTTGGCTCTGTTGGTTGGAGCACTGTCCTGTAAGATGAAAGGTCACGGGTTCAATCCCTAGTCAGGGCATTTGCCTAGGTTGTGAGCTCATCCGGGGTGGGGCTTGTACCAGAGACAACTACCATATTTTGTTGTGTATAACGTGTACTTTTTTGCCCAAATTTTTGAGGGAAAAATTAGGGTGTGCATTATACATGTGTAGCACCTGAAATACCTTGTATCTGTTCTTGTGTTTTGTAATTATTTGTCATATAAAATTTCTTGTACCATAATATGTTTAAAAAAAAATGCTGAGATTCCTTTAGAATACAAAAAAACAAGTACCTAAATACAAATAAATAAAAAACTGAACTAAAAAAATTAAAATGAAAGATTTCCCCCCCCTAAAAGTGTGGGCCAAAAACATGGGCACGCAGTATACATGGGAGTGCATTATACAGAGCAAAATACGGTAGTTCACGTTTCTCTCCCTCTGTTCTCCTCTCAAATCAGTAAGCATGTCCTTAGGTAAGGATTATAAAAAGGAAGAATAAGAAGAAAAAATAAAGATTATTAATGGCTAAAATTTTCTAGCATTTCCTAACTTTTGGGCAATTATTTTAGTTTCATTTAAAAGTACAAAGGACATTAAAATCTTTCAATATAACTTAATGATCTGGAGAATAAAGAATTACCTGGTAATTTACACTTACAATATATGATTGATTTGGTAATTATCATCCACAAATTTGTTTTTATGTTACTTTGGTCATTTTGTATAGCTTTATTAGCAAGCTGCATTAAACTCAGTTATAAAAGGAGAAAAGATATTGGTAAAATGTATGTTGATAGTATCGGGTGCACATCTCTCAAATTTTACTGATCAGAAACATTTAAAAGTATAATCAGTACTATTTTAAGAATATAACTATGCTCTTTAACTTATCAATAAATACTGTCACTCCTCTGAACCATACTTCTTATACCGGTTCTTTTCTCTTAAAAGTTTCTTGTACCAAAATTCTTTTCACTACTTGTAGATATCAAATTATTCAAAGTCTGCCCCCTTTCTGGGAATTCGAACTTACTAATGAAGTTTACTTCCTTTCTGGGTGTGGCTAATGTCTAACAAAGCTCAACTGAACTGTAATTAGATAAATCAATCACTGTCCTCTAATACAACTGAAAACTGAAAATGTCTATGGTTAATGTGTCCTCTATTGTAATGGCAATTCAGAATTTTATAATCAGAGTTTTTACTTTGAATAAAAAGTCAGTAAAATCTTATGGTGACAAGTATTTCTAATCAATAAGTGGACCATTAAATAAGGGTCAATTTACATACAAAAATGTGCATTATAACGATTAATGAAATAAATCATCAACACAAACATCACAAATTTTTTCCAACTATTATCTGGGAGTAGGCAGGGTTTTTAAAAAATTCAAATAAATTCACAATTCTCACACATACACCAAAAACTTACGAGAAGTTCCCCAAGCAGTCTCTCTCCATTCATCATCCCCAAGAAATATGCCTTTTTGTCCATCTTTTGTTGAATCATCAGGTTCCCAAAACTTTTTGGTAGGCAAAAGCTATTTGGGAGGAGAAAAATATTACATTTAAATTTTATTCTAATTACAAAGAACTAATATATAGAGGAAAGCGGACTTACCACAAATATGTAGAAGTCAGTTTCAATGCGAATGAAAATTTAGAGTGACATATTACCTAATTTGTCTCAATAAGAAAATAACTTCCTACTTACTGGCTCTATTAATTCTAGATCTAAACATTAAATCAAATTCGACATCAAATTTTTCCTGATTTTTGACATTTTTCAGAATACACACTGGCTGAATGCCATTGATTTTCTTCATAAAATTTTCAAAAGACTTACTAAATTTAGATAATACAATAAAAATATCTATACAATGATAAAATTTTTCATTTACTTCCAAATACTGCCCTTGGATCACCTCCTATCCCACAGCTTCCTTGATGGAAAATATATTTTCATTCCTACTTCACTTAATCAATGGCAGTGAACTTCGATATTCAATACTCTTCCTACATCCTGAATACTAGTAACCTATCAATTCCAAATCAGGTAACTATAGATAGTAGATGAAACACAAAGAAAAGCTCCTCGAGTACTTCTGAGATAACAATTTCAATGCTCTGTTCTGTATCCTATATTGCACATACAGCACATAAAAGTGTTGATACCACCATTCACTGATTATTCAAAATGTACATTTGGTCAATTTCTAATGACACTTTTAATATTCATCCAGGTCTTTCCTCTTTCCCTTCCCTGACAATCAGGAGGTGGACTAGGGATATATTTATTTGAAAAGAACAGACTGTTTTTTTTGAGATGTGCATTTAGTATTTTAAATAAGCATTTGTCAGACCCCCTCCCCTATCCCTCCCAGCCTAGTCTTTCAGTGCTCATAATTAAATGTGTATATACTTCTTATTACCACACACTAAATTATCTGTGTTTCCCTCCTTAAGGGCATGGAGATCTCATCTTCAGAAAATTCAGAAACATAAATTAACTGTAATGAAATAAACAGTAAAAGCTGAATTTGGTCTGAGAGATCAGACTGCATGTGTTCGGGGTTCAAAGTGTGAGTGGAAGGTGGGGAAGACAAAGTAAATCATAAAGGCACAACTTCAGAAAATGCATAGTGTGTGTGGAACAGGGTGTGAGAGAGAAGAATAAATGCAGGAGGGTCAAAGCAGATGCTGGTAGAGCTATCTAGGTCAGATTATTAGGAACCTTGAAGACATGCCAAAGAAACTGCATATTACATTAGGCCAAAGAGAATTAAGAGAGGTTGGCAAGAGTGACGCTGTGTTCTAGAAAACAACTTAAGGTATAAGTTTTAAGAATAATGGCTATACTCGAGGCAAGATCTTAAGTTTAGGGGATACAACAACAGGGGAAAGATGACAAGAACTGAAATGGTATTGTCAGAAAGAACCAAGAAAGTAAAATGGATCTGAGAAACATTTAGAAGAGTCTATAAAATATGAATGCAATTGGGGGAGCGGTGTGATAAAAAGGATTAAACTTTAAAATTTGGGTAACAAGGTGAATGGTGGTACTATTAATCAAAAAACAACAACAAAACAGGAGAAGCTGTTTTGAAGAAAGTGGGAAAAATTCAAGTTGGGCAAGTTCCTAATCTACAGATCTTTTTAAATTTTCATTTTTAATTTTAAAGGAAGCTAACTTCTATTTTAAAAAAGGCAAGTTTCCCATGTTTAGATCTTCCTGGATTACAAATAATATATATTTACAGTTTAGACATTTTTAAACAATAATCTCCTCTAACAAGGGCCCCAGTAAAATACAGTCTCTGTTTCTTCAATTTTTAAAACTCTCACAGTAAGTTTCATGTAAATATGGAAATAAAAAAAAGCCAGTAATACTAAAACATTGTACTTAATATATTTAAATAACTGAAGATTTATTCACAGTAAAACTCAAGTTAATCCCTTAAAAATACTGTATAAATAAGCTACTTCAGGAAGAAGAAAATGACAAATGGTCAGAGAATAAAGAAATGTTTTTATCCCATACTTCATTGAAGAAAAATGTTACAACATCAATAAGAAAATAAGGAATCAAAAATAAATAACAATTTCATAGAAGCATTTATCACAGACAGAAGCAGCTAAAACAAACTAACCCTCTAAGGTATTAGGTATTGTAAAATCTCTTTGAGGAGATTATCAAAGTCTTTTGGGGTTAGGGTCCGTGTGGTGCCTTAGTCATAGATCACTGCTTTAAAACACAAACTGCACAACTATGGGAGAATATCTATGTCAAGCACCAATCCAGTGTGCCCACTTATTGCCAAGCACTGTGCTATGAACAGGTCTTAATTTTGCAAATATTTCTAAGTTATCATGGACAGGAAAATAATTTAGTAGTTAATAAAATTAGTACTTCTAGAAAAGGCCTTTACCAACATTCTAGAAACAGCTAGCTATGACAGTTTAAGACACTGATTTCAAATACTTTTAAAGAAACTACTAGCTGATGACCAAGAATAAGTTTAAAGGATTAACTATACAGAAAGGCAACAGTTTAGGATAAAACAGTTAAAAAAAAAAAAAAAGATTAAGTGGCACACTGGTTGGAACTGCAATAAATATAGATATTTGCCCCTGGAGACTCTTTTACTGTAGTAGAAATGGGGAAGCACATTACAGAAAACAAGGAGTAAGAGATCTTGAAGATCTGTAAAATACATTATCCTATACCACTTTGTATTAGTTCCCTAATTCACAAAGCTCTAAACCAAGGTCAAGCAACTCAGTATTTTTTGTCAACACGCTCCTCTATCCTTCCAACTCAGAAATGACTGGGTGGACACACAAATTCATTCCCCCGTGATCCGCCATTTTATCAGTTCTTTTCAAGAAGCATTTATAGCTTGCCCTCTCCATCTCCAAAGAATCAGTCAAAACCCTAGTATATTGTCTCAAAATAAGTACACTCCTGCTAGAGTCTAGACTATGAGGTGCACTTAAACTTCAGATTTTTCTACTACAATTTATTATGTAAAATGAACAAACCAACCAAATTAACATAATCCTATGAATTATAAAGATTTAAATGCCATATGTCTACATTATGGTGTTTTAAATTAAGGTGTTCATAAAACAGCCAATCAAGGACAGTTCTGAGAAAGGTGGGTTTAAAAAAACCCCTCACCTGAGGATATGCTTATTGATTTTAGAAAGAGGTGAAGGGAGAGGGAAGGGGAGAGGGAGAGAAACAACGATTGGTTGCCTCCCACACCCACATGGTCTGCAGCTGGAACCCCAACCTAAGCATGTACCTGTGACCTTTCAGTTTATACCCCGATGCTCCAATGGACTGAACCATACAGGCCAAGGCAGAAGGGAGGTGTTATTAATAATTATGCCATTAAAAAAAGGATATGTACCGCCCTGGCTGGTGTGGCTCAATGGACTGAGCACCGGTCTACAAACTGGAAGGCTGCAGGTTTGATTACAGGTCAAATCCCCAGTTGGGGGTGTGTGAGGTAACCAACAGATATTTCTCTCACACATGTTTCTTTCCCTCTCTTCCCCTCTGTCTAAAAATAAATAATTAAAATCTTTTTGAAATGTTTTCTTTAAATATTGCTTCAGAAAACAAAGGAGCAGCATTATTTATAATACTAAGCTATAAAAATACTCCCATAGCAAAACACATTAACTCAGTGATTTAAATTCTGGGTTCCCTAAAGAATTTCAAGTAAGGGTCTCTTTCCCCTTATTTAAAAAATAAACAGAGACTTAGTGTTTATATGTACAGTGTGTGAGTGTGAGAGAGAGAGAGAGTGTGTGTGTATGAAAATAATGGGTATGTGCCTCCGCCATAAAGTTTGAAAACACTGTATGGATTAGCTTTGCTCTTTTTAAGCCACATGACATAATGCAAATAGGTTTTTTGATAAAAATGTGCCATGGAAAAAAATGGAAAGAATAAGTTTATGAATGGATGAATATAAATCTGTTTCTATTTCTGAATGAACCACTAGAAGAGACTGCCCTTCTGATGATGGGCATGAGCTATAAAAACCAGTACAATGAAAACAGGTCTAAATGGAATGCAGTGCTTTGTACATTAGAGATTTACACCAACTTAAGACATAATAAGGACACCTTTATTTTTTTAAAGAAAAGGTCAAGAATAAGCCAATCCATGAAAAAAGGATGTTACATTAAAAAAATAAACAAGCAATTTCAGAAAACTCAAAAACCAGAAACTCAAGGCTGCTTTTATTATTAAAATGAATGAATTCTGGGATAAAACAAAAACAAAAAAACCTCACCTGTCAGGAAAGGAGGAGAAGACTGGTGAGAGAGAGACAGGCAAAGAAGGAAATCCCAGAAGGTTCCCTGCTGCCTGTGAGATGAGGAAAGATAGAAAGGCTTGTGGGAGAGAGAACCCAGAGGCAGAAACCTGAGTAGGTCTCTTAACTATCTCTTAGAGGTAACAAAATTAGTTGGTAAACTGTTAAGGAAAAAACTTAAATTAGTGAATAACAGCTTATTTAAAAATACATTTTTACTAGATGAAGGTCACAGAAGCACTGACCTGCTACTATCCGTCAAAAAAGCAGACAGGCTAAATCGAGCCACTTTAACTCTGCATTTGACATTTCCATTAAGAAAGCCTAGATTTAGGTTTAGATCATGTAACATAGTATTACATTCTGTTCATCCCCAGCTTGTCTCTTTTCCAAAAACCTCAATATCCCTCCCTCCATCCCCAAGCAACTAACTTAAACTCTTTCAACTACTGTTCTGATGAGGACATTTTTTTAAACTGCAAAGAAATCTTTGGATTTACAAATACTATTTAGAAAAGGAGGAGAAAAAAGCCAATTTATAAATATATACACGATATAGACTTGGGAAGTAAAGCGCTGGGAGGAGGAGGTACTTTAACAGAATTCAGTAAGGGTGTAACTTTACTTGCTCTTAAAAAAATCATTAAGTTTAAGTTTTCACAGACTAACCTGATATATTATTCAAACCTGCTTTTAAGATATGTCATTCTGCTTTCTAAAGACCAAAGAAAACAAGCAGCAGGGAAAAAAACAAAAGCCCTTTTCGACTGCTTCTTTTTATTCACCCACAGGGTAAATAATACCTAAGCAGCCTTCACTGCATTGTAGTGAACCTGTAGTTCTAACTAAAAAATTATTCCCTCTCTCAGATTTTCATAGGGCCCAGAATTTTACATTATGCACTGAACTAACAAATTTACTTTGGCAATACTTATGCTTAAGCACCTTAACTCACCCTTAAATCAGTCCTCTGAAAATGACAAACTCTTTGGAAAACGCTGTTCTGGAGAAGGGGAGGGTTAGCTAGCTGCAGGGTGCCCTCTTGTGGTCCAGAGGAGTGACTAGACTCTTTTTCTGCATCTGAAGAGCACAGCATTGGATGGAGTGAGTCTCATGAAGGTCTCTCTAATCTACCAAAGTAAAATAATCTCCAGGAGCAAGCAATTAATTACATATCTTAGGTCTGTTCACCATTATTTTCTTTTATCAAAGTCCATACTATGTTAGAACTATAGAACATGACAAAATAAAGATGTGACCACAAGGGTTTTCATCAATTAAAATTTTCTAAATACTCACTAAGTATACAGAAAACTAAGTGTTTTTGAGGTCTTACATTATTTAATGATAAAGTTAAATGGGATGCCCCAATGAGTCATAGATTAACAGGACTGATAAAAAGCATTTAGAGTGCCTACTGTGTCCTAGTCATTTGAAGCTATCAAGCTACTAAGGAAACTAAAACAGAACAATAAACTTTAACCAGTAATATAATAAAGTATATATAAATATCTATAAGAAGTCAGATGAGGAAGTATTAATTCCGCTGCAGATAGCAATGGGACAATAGATAAGCATCTTTCTCAGTAGTCTTGTAGACGCTTAGAAGTTTTTTAAGCAAACAGCCAACAAGGAGAAATTTTTGGAAGAGAGAATAGTAAACAATAAGTATGGCTAAAGCAAACAGCATACATATATAAAACAGAAGGACAAGAATCAAGAAGGCTCTTTTCTGAGCAAAGTATGATTCATTACCAAAATATAATACATTATTTAACCAAGTCAATCAAATCAACTAGACACAAATCTCACAAAAAAGGTTGAGAATCACACTACATAACTGTACAATCTCAGATTTTAAAAACCTGCACCATTAACCACTGTTTTCAAGATTTATGGTTTAAAAAGTCTCAATGACTCAAAAAATCAAGGCGAGGTATACATTCTTAGCATTCATAAATATTTACCTCTCCCATTCCCCGAGATTCTAATGCAAGAGCTTGAAAATCATGATTCATTTCATCCACAGATCAAACCTGTTGAATAACAAAAACAAAAATTAGTAAAAAGAAAAAATTAAATAGACTGTCAACTATTTTTGTATTATACTAAAGCTACTACTGATGTTAGCATGAGCTAAAATGGGCAAGAATAAGTTTCTCTATGAGGACAGGTTTTCCTAAATAGAGCACATGACAGCAATCTATATTAAAATCTGTGAGAAAACCTGGGGAGGGCTTCTTGGGTTATTCTGCATACCAAAAGAAACCCTACCAGTTTCTGGAGCAAAAGAATAGATGGTTTCAGTTGTGTTCACAGCAGCCATCACTCATCAAGCTCCAGCCTAAGAAGGGGGTAGGTGGTGAGTAAAGAGGTCTTTATACCATGGCTCATACAAAGGAGACTGCAAATCAGCTGGAGGTAAAGTAAGAGGAAGCAGCTGGCTACCAAAGCTGCTTGCAAGTGTGCATCCTACTGGAGGGGTGAAGAAACCTCACCATACAGGCCTAGTATCATCGCACTTTGTGAAGTTATCAGGCTTCAGAAGTCTGCTAAACTTCTGATTTGCAAACTCCCCTTCCAGAGTCCGGTGTGAGAAATTGCTCATGATTTGAAAA
Source organism: Mormoops blainvillei (assembly GCA_004026545.1). Classification (NCBI taxonomy): domain Eukaryota; kingdom Metazoa; phylum Chordata; class Mammalia; order Chiroptera; family Mormoopidae; genus Mormoops; species Mormoops blainvillei. The sequence goes on from PVJD01001742.1 coordinate 71,777, forward strand.
CAGATCTGTGCTTACAGAGTGCAGCTACCGGTGCTTTGCAGGAGGCAAGTGAGGCCTATCTGGTTGGCCTTTTTAAAGACACCAACCTGTGCGCAATCCATGCCAAACCTATAACAATTATGCCAAAAGATACCCAGCTAGCACATTGCCTAAGTGGAGAATGTGCTTGAGAATCCACTATAATGGGAAACATTCCATTCTTTAAAAAAAAAGTTCTTTCTTTTCTTGGTAGTTGTGAACACTAGGTATTTTTTTCCCATGGGGTAAAACAGTACCTAAGTATATATATCATCGCAAGTTAAAAAAACAGGTAACAGAAACTGGGCAGTTTTTCCATTTTTATTTGTGTGTGCATTTTTAAAATATAAATGCAGGGACATAAAGCATTAATGCAAGTCACTATGTTTCAGTGAACAAGTTTCACCAGTTCAACTTTATAACAATATAAATAAACCTGTTAGATTTTTCTGGACAATGCCAACACGTGGATTTATTTTTTTTTAAACAAGTAAATTTCTTATTGATGGTAACTATGAAATGATGTTTGTAGCGCTCTTACCATACAGTAGATTCCATCCACTCACTATACTTTTCTGAGTTGTACTACATGCAAGTACGTATTTTTAATGTTGTCTGTCTTCTGTGCTGTTCCTGCATACTTGCTAACAAAATACATTAAACTTAAAAAATAAATAAAAGAATAGATGGAAAATAAAGAATAGAGGAAGCGAACTGAAGTACTAAAATGTAGTCACCTTGTTTTTTTATGTTGCAGTTCCTATTACAAAATTATTTGCTAAAATTTCTGAGCACTTCATTATTTGTAGATCTCATACAGTAATAAAATTTTCACTAAAATTATTTAAGTGAGCCTTCAGTTCTACTTCAAAGCAAAATATAAATTAATCAGCTATGGTTATAATAGGTTTCCTCAAGAATTCCTTTCCCTTCTCAAACTAAAACTAAAGCATATATTTCTATTTTTCTATGTCTAACCAACAGTTTAAATTGCTTTTTATCTTTCATGTGACAATGTGTTCTTGAATCAGTGGCACTTTACCTCCTAGTGTTTAATATTGCTGGAGAAAACCACTTAGGTCTGAAACACATCCACAGCCTTCAAAGTTTTGGGCCTCACAATATAATTCTGTTATCTTCTCCAGTCAGTTCTCTCTCTCTCAAACTCCATAGCATTTTGACATTACAAAGCGCTCCTCCCTTCCTGTAATATTGCTCTCTGTTGTTTTAACCCTTATGATAATTCTTTACTTCCTTCTGAGTCTAGTTGTTTCTTTTCAGGCTTCTTCGCAGACTCCTATTTATAGTCACCTCAACTTTCAAATAAATGCTAGGGTTCCCTTAGCATTGTATCCAAGCAGCTCTCTTCTCTAACCTTTGCCCTAAGCAATCTCATTCACTCTAACTGCTTTAGGAACCTCTTACCCCCATATTTAGATTTATAAACCAAATCTCTCCCCCTCTTCAAAATTTCCAACTATCTTCTTCCTCCCATCCCTAGAGACACCACAGGAAATTCCAACTTTATTCTTCTTTCCTCCCCACTTCTAACTTAATTCTTTCTTACACCAATATCCAATTACTAAAGTCAACCTCTTACTTAAATCTATCCATTTTCAAGTTGTCTGGGTGTTTAGACCACAGTCATCTCTTACCTAAATACTGCAATCCTCTCCTGTCTCCACATCCTACCATCTACTCTCCAAAAATGTAGTCATCTTTCTGAACTATAATCTGATCGTGTGACTCCCATGTTTTAACCTTTGACTTAAAGATGAAGCTCAAACTCCTAAATGTGGCTTACAAGGGAAGAGTAACAGATTCAAATTATAGTTCTAGTAGCTAGTACTTTTTTGATTGTGGCCAAGTAACCTACCCTGTTTTTTCTCAATTTCCTCAAGGGAACATAACTGCAGAGACTGCTACATGGGTTGTTGTGAAAATTTAATTAGATAACACAAAACACAACAGTACCAAGTACATATGCATTCAAAAGTTAGATATTAAGAAAAGTTCTTCAATCTTTTTCATCGAATGGCACTTCAACAATTGGATGCTCATACAGGATGGGGCAAAAGCAGGTTTACAGTTGTTTGTATGGAAAATAACATAATAATTAAGAATACAAGAATAAACTGTTTCATGTACTCACAACTGTAAACCTACTTTTGCCCCACCAGTATGTAAAAAAAAGAACGTCGACATATACCTCACACCTTAATATAAAAATTAACTCATCAAAAGATTACACACATGCCTAAATGTAACATCTAATATTATAAAACTTCTAGAAAAACGGAGAAAAGCTGTGTGAACTTGTGTTTGGAAATGAGTTTTTAGATCAACATCAAAAGCAGAGCCCATAAAAGAAAAACTGGTATCTAAAAATTTGACTTCCATAAACATGCTCTACAGAAAACATCAGAGGCCAGGAGAAAAATATTCACAAATCACATATGCAATACAAGACTTCTATCTAGAATATATTAAAAACTTTTTAAAAAATAGTAAGAGAACAAACCACCCAATTAAAAAATGGGCAAAAGATCTGAACAGACACTACATCAAAGTTATGTGGCAGCAAATAAGCTATTCTTTTATCTTGTTAGAAAAGCTGGTTCATTAGAAATTTTCAGAAAATAAACATTTCATTCACGTTTCCATTAATTCAGTAAGCTTTTACCAGGCATCTTTAATGTGTAAGGTTTTGTAAAGAAAAATTTGAGTTAAAATATGATCACTGTTCTCAAACAGTTTAAATGAATCTGATGTTTCCTGGTAATTGGAGGAGTAGCTCCTACTAGACCAAACCTCCCTACAGATAACAACAAACTCTAGAAAAATAAACAAAAATAAAAATATAATTTAAAATAAATACAACAACTTAAATTCCTATAAAAAAGATAGTCTTAAAGGCTTGAAGATCCAAAGGACAGAGAGTTTGGGACAAGCAGAGCAGCTGGAAACGGAGAAGTCTTAAAAAGGAGGCAACCAAATTCTGCTTGGATTTTCAAACAATCCCTGAACTATACACAGGGGACAAAATCCAAGTGGCCCAATTAAGGCTGAAAGAACTCAGCAAAATATCTGCTGCTGACCACCACACAGGTCTGAGAGTTTAAGTCCCTTGAAAACAAAAATCAAGAAAGCCAATATTCTCCGTAAGAACATAGAATCTAGAGCATCTTCAATGTAAACATGTATCTGGAACACAACCCAAAATTATTAAACATAAAATAAAACCAAAAAAATTACTAGACATATATAGAAACAGGAAAACTCAATAAAGACCAAACCCAAGATGACCCAGAGGTAGAATGAGCAAAGACTTTAAAGCAACTACTACAACTCTGTGCAAAGATGAATGAAAGAAAAAAAATCATGTTCCTAATGAAAGAAAAAAATACAAAATTTCAGCAAAGCAAAACTATAAAAATAAACAAAAGGAAATCCTAAAGCTGAAAAAATCTTTAAAAAAATTTCACTGGATGCGCTTAACATCAGGTTGGAGATAAAGGGTCAGCGAATTTGAAGACAGGTCAATAGAGATTTCCAATCTCAAGGAAGAGAAGAGAGGGAATGAGATGGAAAAATTATGTGAAGAAAAGAAGGCCACAAATTTCATGAAAGCAAAATTTACAGATTCGAGATACTCAATGAACCCCAGGCAAGATAAATAGGAAAAAGAAAACCAAACCAAACCTCCATACCCACGCGAATCATAGAAAAAATGCTGAAAACCAAAGAAGAAAAGATCCTGAGATCAACTAGATGGGGGGGGAAGTTATATAAAGGGGGAAAATGATACAAATGACCACTTGAGCTAGCGCTAGAAACAATGGGGACCAGAATATAAAGTGCTGAAAGAAGGAAAAAAAAGCCAAACTATAATTTTATCTGCTGCAAGAATAAAGGCTGCCCTGGTCAGGTGGTGCAGTTGGTTGGAGCATCGTCCCCTACACCACAAGGTTGTGGGTTCCATCTCTGGTCAGGGTGCATGTGGGGGAAGCAACCAGTTGATGTGTGTGTCTCCCCCACCCCTTTCATCCTCCCTCTCTAAAAGCAATGAATACACCCTAAGGTGAAAATTAAAAAATAATAATTAAAGGTAAAACAAAGACATTTTACATACAAAGAAAGTTCATTACAACAGATTTCCACCTCAAGAAATGCCTTTTAAAAAAATTCTTCAGGCTAAAGGGCAATGATAACAGATGTAAATGTGGATCATCAGGAAGGAATGAAGAACACCCAAAATGGAAGTATGTGTGTAAGTACAAAGCACCATTTTTTCCTCTTAATTTCTTCAAAAAACACATGCCTATTTAAAGCAAAAACTTCAGCACTGTATTAGGGATTTTATAACATTTGTAGATGATCTAATTTACATGCACATTCAAGATCCACTGTAATAACTATCTCTAGCCATATCATCATGACACTGGGTTTTAAAGCAAAACCCAGTACGAGAGCAAAATATTCTTTTATTACACAACACACACACGCATACATATAAAATTTTATATACATATATATTATGGATACTTATATATAACCACAAATTATCAAGTAAAGAAATATTGGTCTAAATGGGTCCCCCTACTTCACAGTCATACAGTCTAAGTTCTCCATTTTAATATGAGACACTAATGTCTTAGTACAGTTTGCTTTAACCATCTTTGATTTCTAAATTTTTCTTTAAAATTCCCTATATTTGGACAAAGCATATATTCATTATTCTGTAAGTACTTCATAGGATTTCATATTGCTCTTGACTCTATGGCCTTTATACCCTTTTTTTTTTAGATTTACATTTGTGATCTCAATTTCTCTCAAAACTTACACTTATAGCCCCCACATTTTCTAGATCTCTCATTACAGCCTCAACTTCTTCCAAGCCTTAACTGTTTCCCAAAGCTAAAGGCAAATTATATGAAGCTTCAGGATACTGTTAACATGTTATCAGGAATCACCTAATATTTATACAGCTTTCTAATTTCTTAAGAATGCTACAAATTTAAATCCTATTTTCTTGACAATGCATCTACACAATTCTGACTTCATAATTCAATTTATAAACATACATTAAATGATATTAACCCTGAAGTCTGGGCTCAATATACAAAGATCACACCAATTAATCATTAAAAAATTTTTTTCATGTAGTATCTCATTTATCCATATTCTGAGAACAGATTGTCTTTATCAAGGTAAATATTCTATTACTTAGGGTGGAAATGGCTCAAAAGTGGATTATTATTCTGCTATTATAAGTTCACAGTTTGACTTTTTCAAGTTGTTAAAGCCCTAAATCCTAATTTACTTATCTGTTATAAACATCAAATGAGATAGTACGGTCAAAAGTGCTGTGCGAGCTATTAATAAAAAGTGCTCACCAAATACTATTTATCATTAAGAGCATCATTACAGACTACTCTACAAAGAACTGACACTTTCTAAGGCTCTCCGGGTGCTCAGTGTTTGTCTCTCGAGTCAGCTTTTGTTAGTATTTCAGCCTCCTGCCTTGCTGTCAGGTTAAATATCACTGGACTCGAAAGTAACGGTACCACTTCTAATATTTCTAATTAGGTTACTTTTACCTTGCAGTAACCTGTAGCCTTAGATATACAACTATGGTAGACTTGTAAGATTAAACTGGCTCTAGGAAGGAAACTACCTCTAGCAAACACAAAAAACACATTCTAAAGTTACAATGCTTTCTTAGGAAAACAATTTGGCATCATATATATAAATGTGTATTATCGTTTGAACCAGTCTCCCCAACTTTGGGAATCAATCCAAAGAATAAAACCTAAATATAAAAAAGCTTTATGTACAAAGATGTTTGCAGTAGTGTTGCTTGCAATCCTGAAATTATAATTGCATAACTGTCCCACAATAATATAGCACTACTGTAAAATGGGTATCACGTAGCTATTAAAAACATTTCGTTTGTAATTAAGAAAATGCTTGTAAAGTAATGTTAAGAAAAACCGAAAGGAAGAGACTTCCAGTCATGATGCAGGCATAGGTAGACACGTTATGTCTCCTCATGCAACCACAGAAAGAATTACAACTAGATCTCAAAACAAATAATTCCCAGAATTGTCAGAAAAATGGAGCTGTATGGAAGTCGGGCAGCCAAGGATTTAAAGAAACCACATATTCATCCAGATGGGTAGGAGGGGCAGAGTTGTGGAGGTGGGTGGAAAGACACAGGGACACGGTGTGGCGTGCAGAGGTGGTAGCAGCGGTAGGGACGGTCTCACATTCATGTGTGGTGGATAAAAATCAGGAGGGATACCTTGGGAGCGAGCAATCCCAGCCTCAGTCCAGATAAATCCCCATAACTACTGTCTGTAAAAACTAGTGGGGGTTAGGATGGAGGAAGAAACTGCCAGATTTTCAGGAGACTCCATATTTAAAGGGCCTGCATGGACTTAGAACGTATACAAACCCACCCACTCTGGGATTCCCCGCCAGGGCAACAGCTGGAAGGGCGCCAGTCACACATGGGAAGTGGGTGAAGTGATTGGAAACGGGGCGAGTGCCTGGCAAACCTCCAGACGCCAGGCAGCGACACTGTCCCCTCTCCAACCCTTCCCCCACACAGAGCCAACAAAGCAGTGAAACAGGTTGCCCTAATGATTACGTAAGACTTCACCCCACACAATTTACAGGTGCCTTTTCTACAAGAGGCCACACTATTAAGACAGGAAGTCAGAGCAGCTCTATTAATACACGGAAACAAACACAAAGAAGCTGCCAAATCGAGGGGACAAAGAAATATGGCCCGAATGAAAAAAAGAGAACAAACCCTCAGAAAAAGAACTAAGCGAAATGGAGATAACCAACCTATCAGATGCAGAGTTCAAAACACTGGTGATGTGGATGCTCAAAGCTGAGTGTGGCAACAACATAAAGGAAGAAATGAAGGTTACACTAAGTGAAATAAAGAAAAATCTACAGGGAACCATCAGTAGAGCAGAGGAAGCTGGGATTCAAATCAACGATTTGGAATGTAAGAAGAAATAAGCATCCAACCATAACAGCAGAAGAAAAAATAATTCAAAATGAGCACAGTGTAAGAACCCTCTGGGGTACCTCCAAAAGTACCAACATTCAATCACAGGGATGACATAAGAGAAGAAAGAACAAGAAATTGAAAACTTATTTGAAAAAACAATGAAAGCAAACTTCCCTAATTTGGTGAAGGAAATAAGACATACAAGTCCAGGAAGCACAGAGTCCCAAATAAGCTGGACCCAAAAAGGACCACACCAAGACACATCATAATTAAAATGCTAAAGGTTAAACATAAAGAGAGAATCTTAAAAGTAGTAACAGAAAAGCAGAGTTACCTACAAAGGAGTTTCCATAAAACTATCAGATGATTTCTCAAAAGAAACTCTGCACGCAAGAAGGGACTGGCAAGAAGTATTCAAAGTGATGAAAAGCAAGGACCTACAACCTAGATTACTCTATCCAGCAAAGCTATCATTCAGAATGGAAGGGCAGATAAGTGCTTCCCAGGTAAGGTAAAGTTAAAGGAGTTCATCAACGCCAAGCCCTTATTGTACGAAATGTTAAAGGGACTTGCTTAAGAAAAAGAAGATCAAAACTGTGAATATTAAAATGGCAAAAAAAAAAAATCACAACTATCAACGACTAAATTAAAAAAACAAAAAAAACAAAAACTAAGCAAACTGGAACAGGAACAGAATAGTAGATACAGAGATCATCTGGAGGGTTATCAGCTGGGAGGGGGAAGGGGAAGAATGGGGGGAAAGGTAAGGGGATTAAGAAGCATAATCGATAGATACAAAATAGACAGGGGGATGTTAATAGTAGAGGAAATGGAGAAGTCAAAGAACTTATATGTACAACTCAAGGACATGAACTAAGGAGGGGACAGGGATTGCTGGATGGAAGGGGGTACTGGGCGGAAAAGTACAAAGTGGGAAAAACTGGGACAACTGTAATAGCGTAATAAAAAACATATATTTTAAAAAATATTGAAAGGAAATAAATCAAAATCCGTAACAGTCCTTTTGTGATCAGAGTACACCAATTTTTTCATCTACTTATCTGAATTTTATTACCTTTCTACAATAAATCTGTGTAATTGATGAATGAGAGAAGGGAGATCTTTATTAAGGACAAAAAAAAAGGTATAGTAGTAGACTTAGGAAATTTTCTCAAGCCCTGGCTGGTGTGGCTCAGTGGGCCTGACAGCCAGAGGGTTGCCTGTTTGATTCCCAGTTTAGGGCACATGCCTGGGTTGCAGGCCAGGACCCCAGTAGGGGGTGTGTGAGAGGCAACCACACATTGATGTTTCTCTCCCTCTCTTTCTCCCTCCCTTCCCCTCTTCTCTAAAGTAAATAAATAAAAATCTTTAAAAAACAAAAATTTTTCTCAAGAGTAAAGCATTAAACTTTACTGAAGCCATTTTTTGCTTATTCCAGGCTTTCATCTGTGGCCCAAATAGATGAGGTCATAAGCTAAATAACTTCTGAATAAATGTGAGAGGTCTCTTATCACTATGGATCAATTCTTTCGTCTGCCCAGTGCAGGGGTCAACAAACATTTTCTGTAAAGAGCTACACAGTAAACATTTTAGGCTCTGTGGAAGAAACTGCTATAAACAATAGAAAAATGAATAAGCATGGATGTTCCTAATGAAATATTATTTATCAACCGTGAAACTTGTATTTCATATATTTTTCAAGTGTCCCAAAACTATTTTTTTGATTTCCCCCCAAACATTTAAAAAAATATTTTATTAATTTTTTTAGAGAGGGGGAAGGGAGGGAGAGAAACACTGATGTGAGAAACATGGATTGGTTGCCTCTTGCAAACACCCTCACTGGGGACCAAACCTACAATCCAGGTATGTATCCTGACTAGGAATCAAACCAGCAACATTTTGATTTGCAGCACAATGACTAACCAACTGAGCCACAAGGGTCAGGGCTGAATTAGAGTTAGTTTTTGAGGTTATGATTCTGCTTTCTAAGAGCAAGAACAGTGTTTTATTAAATTCTAAAATCCACCCTGGCCCACGTGGCTCGGTTGGTTGGAGCGCTGTCCTGTATCCAAAATGTTGCAGGTCAGGTTCAATCCCTGGTTGGGATGCATATGATCCCCAGTGCAGGAAGGCAACCAGTCAATGCTTTTCTCTTGCATTGATGTTTCTCTCTGTCCCTTCCTCTCTAAAAGCACTGAAAAAATCTCCCCCAACATTATAGGCATACACCATTTGATTGCACTTCCCAGATTTTTTAAAATAAAAAACAATTTGAAGGCAAGACCCCTTATCAACAAAAACAAACAAACAAACAAACAATACCATTTGCCTAATTGTGATACTTGCTTTATTGTTGTGGTCTGGAACCAAACTATCTCTGAGGTATGCCTGAAGCTAATTTTTCTGTAAGCAGCATTATTACTAATTATGGGGGGGGCGGGGGGGGACGGACTAGATAAAACACATCAAATAACTTGGTTAAATTGTTAGTTTTCATATGTACTAATGTATAATCCAAGGGGTTTTATAACTAGTTTGTTCAAAGAACCAATATGCATTAATAAGTACATTTCTATCATGAAGAGTACTAATTTTTCTCACACAGCATCTGATGCAATTCCATATCATATGCCTATTGTAAAAAATAAGTTATAGGGGGAAACTCATTTAGAGCTACAATAAATGGTATGAAAGTACTTCCTACCATTGTATGATACTAGTCACATTTTCATACTATAATTAGTTTTACTTTAAGACAATTAACCTTTACAGATTTAACACTAGACGTTTTCACTAATCACCAATATCTAGTAATCTGTTATTTTTCTGGGGGCATGAATTGAGTCATACTTTTCTAGTGGTGTTAGATAAGCCACTTCGCTAGTGGTTGAGTCAAGATCCTCATCAACATTTTTAAATATTTACTACTTGTTTATACATGTACTTCATGGGAGAATTATGCATACTTGTAAATTTTACTAGCAAAAAGAACAGTATTACTGACTCGACTATACTGGAAGAAAATTAAGTTTTATGTTTTGAATAAAATTTGGCAAAAATGTATTATCAATACACAGTCTCCCAGAAAACTAAAAATCTTCAGATCCTAGGTCAAATTTTCCCAGATTAGAAATTAGATTATTCCAGTACCAGCACTGACATTAAGTAAAATTTTACCAAATATTTCCGTGTAAGAATGCTTTAGCTCTGCCCTGGTTGGTATGGCTCAGTGGACAGAGCATCAGTCGGTGAACTAAAGGGTTGCCGGTTCGATTCCCAGTCAGGGCACATGCCTGGGTTGTGGGCCAGGTCCCCGGTGGGGGTGGCATGAGAGGCAACCACACATGATGTTTCTCTCCCTCTCTTTCCCCCTTCCCCTCTAAAAATAAATAAATAAAATCTTTAAAAAAAAGACGAAGAAAGCTTTAGCTCTTTGAGAAGACTCTCACAGAGATAGTCTCAAGGAAGCAAAACAGGTTAAATGTACATATATGAGTACTTACAGATATGCAAATATAAGGCCAAGACCTTTTTTCCTTAAAATTCTCTTAAAGGAGAATCACTATATATATATATATATATATATATATATATATATATATATGAATGAGTCCTTACAACATCTCTTGTATTACAAGTCATTCTCTCAATTTATTTTGAGAAAACACTGCTTAGAAAAGTTCCTTTATTCTGAAAAACAAAAAACTGCTTCTACATACTAAACAACCTCAATCAATGACAGTTTTTGATGCTTTTAGATATTACCTGAAAGAAGCAGGTCAAATAGTTAAGACAGTAATAAAGATGACATGAAGTGGCTCTAATGAGTCAAAGATATATTTGAAATGAGCCTCCCTAAAACGTTATTTCTAAATTAACATTTTATTATTTACTATGCCATTATCCTAAAAGTGGAAGAAGTAGACACTGTATGCCTAATAATGTAATGTAACATGAAGCAGCACCACCACCTATGAAAAATTACTGCCTCAAAAAAAAACAACAACAAAACAAACAAACCCCCCAAAAACCCAAAACAACCCTCCCCCGCAAAAACCCATTAAACTTCAATCTATCTAATGAAGCTGCTAGATCTAAATAGTACTGGTTTATCAGAGATAGGACAGAGATAAAACAAAATCAATAGATGATACAAGAAAGTTAGTTACTCAATCCAGAATATGGGGAAAAAAGGGGGGGTCACCCAGTTTTACCAACATATCTATGACTTGAAATTTAAAGGGAGAGGACTAATATATACAAAGAGGCTTACATATCTAATATACTGTGTAGCCCTGGCTGGTGTGGCTCAGTGGATTGGATGCCAGCCTGTGAACTAAAAGGTCACACTGGTTTAATTCCCACTCAGGGCACACACCTGGGTTGTGGGTCAGGTCCCTGACTGGCGGTGTATGAGTGGCAGCTGTTTGATGTTTCTCTCCCTCTCTCTAAAAATAAATAAATAAAATCTTTAAAAAATTGTGTAAACCTAGTTAAACCCCGATTCTGACAAATGAACTATAAAAAAAATTTTTTTGGAGAAAATCAGGGAAATCCAAATACAAAATGAGTATTAGATGATATTGATGAATTTTGTTATCTTTAATAATAGCAACAAAATTGTATATTTTAGTAAGTCCTCATTAGTAAGAGAACAAAATATGTATAAATAGTAGCTTATACAGGGGTCACTCTCTACAAGGTTAACTGGCTTAGAGTTCAAAAGCTTTTGTATACATTTAATATCATTTATTACTTCCTCAATCATTATTTTTGACAAATAATATATGATTTTTCAAATGAGCACAAACATTTTTGGACCAATTTTGTGCTACAGATGACATTAGGCATGTTATAGCTACTTCTCACTACAATCCAGCAAAGTAGGTATCGTAGTCCTACTTTACAAGCAAGGAAATTGTAGCAAGTTTTCCTACCCTAATGGCCAAATCTCCTAAAATGGCAGAAAATTCAACACTACCAACCAAGCATAAACCATTACTCAGCTGACATGTTAACATACAACTTTAAAAGCTCACTCCCCAGCCTTCTTTTTGCTTACCTTATTGCAGTCCCTGGAGAGCTCTTGCCATTTACCTTTTCATGTGACGACCCTACAAATCCTTCAAAATTTGGCTCAAATGCCACTTTCTTCACTGAAACCAAGCCGCAAGCAATCTTTTTCTTAATTCCCACGGCATTTGGTTGGTATTTCTCAATATATTAAAAACATCATCTATGACATGACCGCTAGACTTTAAAACTTCTCTAAATCAGAATTAGGATAGAAAAAAGATGTAATGCACATTTGCAAACTTCTCATTATGCCACTGTTCAGTGAAATGTTAAGAGTTATGAGGAAGGAGACCAAAAAGGAGGATACTAAGGATACTGTAATAGGGAGGGAAATTGATAGTTATCAACTACACACCCATTAAAAAGCACAAGGTGGGTGTATTTATGCATATATAGGATAAAAATTCCAGGATACTAAGTAACATGGCAAAGTGAAAAAGTCTGTTTCTATCATCCCACTTTTGTAAAAACTGCATACAAGCATACATATTTATGCATACCTGGAAAACAGTAATAAAAAATTACACTTAACTGTTAATAATAGTCACATATGGGAAAGGAGCACATGCGATTTTAATTTTACATTTTATACTTCTTTACTCCTTGAATATTTCCCACTCATTACTTGTATTTTTGAAAATACTTAAAGTACATGTTAAATGAATGGATCCAGAAGTTATATGTATGCATACACAAACACAAAATGGAATACTATTCAGCAACAAAAAGAATAAATCCGTTGTACAGTCTACAGCAGTACCCCCTGAACGCACCCGATCTCGTCTGAAATTTGTACAGCTAAAACTAATATAATACTGTATGTTAAGTGTAATAAAAAAAAAACAACACGCCATTTGTAACACAGATGGACCAGAGTTTATGCTTAGTGAAGTCAGTCAGAAAAAGGCAAATACTGTATAATCTCATTTATATGTGGAATCTAAAAAACCAAAATAAATAACCAAACCAAATAAAAACAGACCAAAGATACAGAGAACAAGTTGATGGTTGCCAAGGGTGGGGGGGAGGGGGGAAAATGGGGGATAGGAATTTAAAAACTAATAAAATAAAATATATGTGTTAAAAACCACTAAACACATTTATACAGTCCTTATTACAGTCAAGTTAGTTTGGAAATCAATGGCCTTATATGGTAGAATGCAAACATTTCATAAATATACCTATACACAGAAACTATGTATTATGACATAACCTAGGCCACCACTTAAAAGACAATCTCACTAGTCTTATTTGTAAACTTCTAAGGGTTTTTAAGGCACGATAAAAGAGTTTACATGTATACCCAATAACTATGATAGTAAATATCCCTAGCCACACGTTCTTGACACCCTGGGTTTTAAAAAGGCAAAATCCAATTTGTAGATCTAATTCTCTCCCCACCCAATCTAAAGGAATTGCACTTAACATCACTAGCACTTAGTTTTCTAACCATTTTATCTGGGTTAGTTCTTGATATACTTGTCAAAGTGTAAAAATAAAAAAATAAAATAAAATGGAGTCAACAGAATCGCACATTTAAAGCTTAATGTATTTGACAGTATGCTGTGATAAAGCATGATTTACATATTTCTAGGTTTCAAAGTATTTCGTAGAGGTGCTCTGTTCTTTGTAAGTACTGTCAACAACTGGTTAGGGAAGAAGTGAACTGGGTTAAAAAATTAAAAAAAATTTTTGACATTCATTACTCCTACCACTAAAGACCGTCCACTGATGTGAACTCAGAAAATCCCAGTAGAAACCATGATACTCCAGTTCTAAAAACTGTAAATAAAAAAGGTTAATTACTAAAGGAAGTTAATTCCAAGTTAGGTGCCTTAAAGGTTTAACCACCTGGAGTAAAACACACATTAAGATTTGGGATGGATCAGTCCTGGCTGCTGTGGCACAGTGGACAGAGCGCCTGAATGGGAACCAGAGTCACTCATTTGATTCCCAGTCCGGGCACACATCTGGGTTGCAGACCAGGTCCCCACCAGGGGGTGCATGAGACACAACCATACACTGATGTTTCTCTCCCTTTCCTTCTCCCTCCCTTCCCCTCTGTCTAAAAATAAAATAAATAATATCTTAAAAAAGTAAAAGATCTGGGATGGATCAAAGGTATGCCTTTCTTATTGCAGACAGTGAGGACCTGTTCATTGATTCATAGAAAACAAAATGTGCCCCTCACGGATATGAGCACACTAATTTTAAGGTCACTGATTCTCAAACCCCCGCAGGACATCGGAATCTATGTAGAACATTAAAAAAACTACCAATACTCAGATCCCACCTATCCAAAACTTAACTGAGTTAGTCTGGGCAGGGAAGTAGGCATAGATTTCTATCAGTAGTTTTTAAGCTTTTCAGCTGATACTTCCTGTGTAGATTGAATTGAGAACCTTATGTATCACCATAGCACCTACAATGAAGGAACATTATCCTCAAATACCATAATGGTTTTCTAACTAAAAAGTCTTCTATCATTCATCACCGAGTAACAGAAACCAGAATCAAAAACCTAGACTACAGTTTCATATTTGTCTCTACCTGAATGAACTCAGACCAGTCAAACTCTCTAGTCCTGTTTCTCTATTTGCCTGAGAATAACAATGATTCCCTCATAGGGTAATTGTGAAGACTAAATGAGATGATGTTTGAAGTTGAAACATACATGCTTTCCAGAGTATTAATTACCCACCACAATGAGTAAACATACATTTTTCCTCTTAAAAATCAATATAAAATCCTCTGACCCAGTAATTTCTTTCCTGGGATTTACTTTACATAAACAATAGCACCAACATGATAGAATGACCTGTATGATTTTTTTTTCTGCAGGACTGCTTATAGTGGTTAAAAAATAAAAACTGAATCTAAGCTCAACAACAGAAAAATGATTTAGCAAAATAAAAAGCTATGCACTAATTATTGCAAGTTATATTACTAATAAATTGTTCATGACAATAAATAAAAACACCAAGTTGCCTAAGATCTATCATTATGATGCCATTTTTGTTTTAAAAAACTATAAAAAAAATAAACACCTAAATGTGGTAGGAGAGGAGGTACTGTAGGCTTTCTTTTTGCATTTCTTGTGTTGTAAGGCTTGCTGAAGTTAGCAAAAATAAAGTTTTCTTTAAAAGGGTCCTGTATAAATAGTTTAAATGCATTACCTTTTAGAGGTTTTATCACAGAATACAGTACCAGCGATCTTTTGCGATTTTCAGTTCATAAAAGTACTAGACTGAGTGCCCAACAAATGAAGACTTGTCTCAAATGGCTATCTGATAATTTTTTTTAAAGATTTATTTTAATTTTTGTTTATTGTTCAATTACAGTTATCCCCCTCTTCCCCCCATTACTCTCCCCAACCTTGGTTTTATCCATGGGTCCTTTTAATTTATTTTTAGAGAAAGGGGAAGGGAGGGAGGGAGGAAAAGGAGGACAGAAACTCCCACAACCCCAGTAGCCCAGATCAGGGAATCCAACCTGCAACCTTTTGCTTTGCGGGACAAGGCCCAACCAACCGAGCTACAACAGTCAAGGATATATCTGGTAACTTTTAATTGTTACACATTATCATTTAGCATCAGTACAGCAACAAGGAAAAATAAAACTTAAGAAGTATTAATTAGGTTGTAAGAGAACTAAAGGAAGTCATCTGAATGCACGGTCTGAGTCAACCTGGGAAAAAAATTAAAAACCATTAAGCAGCAGATGTTAAAGCAGTTTTAAAAGGGCTTTTTTCCTTTATAATTTTCCAAAATGTGTTCCTTAATTACCACCTCATAGTGTTCTCAGAAATGAGGTTCCTTGTCCAATACCTATGCTGATCCCCAGCACCCACCTGTTCTTTTGCAAGCTGAGCACATGGTCATTTTGGAATTCATTCTCTACATCATTAGCATAATAAAGGCTCTGATAAGTCCTACAATTGTAACTGCATACCTTTAATCCAGTACTATCATAACTTCTGTAAATATGTTAACACAAAGGAGATTCTCTGAAGAAACAGTATTTTGAGTCATTTCCAAGAAAATAAAGAAGAATTAATGCAGGAGTTATATAACATACTTGTATTTCAACTTTAACTTTTCCCTAAGAAAAGCCGTAACTTATGACAGTTAAATTTTAAAATGTTTAGTTTATTATCACTATTATGAATAGTCTAATAAAAATATGTGAGCTGTACAAATCTTTGAAGCAAGAGGAATCTTCTAGGTGATAACTATGAGCTTTGATTTTTAAAGTTCCTCGAATATTCAAGAATAAGCCTTGAACAGGTGATCATTTGTTTGCCAATAACTTTAAGAGGACCAAACCAATTTCCTAAAGATATTTAAATTAAAAAAGTTCTAAATTGTTTAGAAAACAAAAAACCCTAACACCTAGACTGCAGTACCTGAAAAGAGAAACTTAATCTATGTTAGTTTCAGGGAGTATTAAAGTTGCACCCCAAAAAGGGTCAGTGGTAGAAATACTGAGTATAATTTAAGTAAAATTTACTCTATATTCATTTAAATAAAACTTTTGAAGGCACACTAAGTATCTCATAGAAAATATACACAACAAAACAAAAACTAATCTTTGAAAATAATGAGGTAAATATTGAAAAACAAAAGTAGCAAGTAAACTCTATGTCCAACTTCTAAAGATACAAAAATAAAAGGTATACAGTAAATTGCATACAATTCTCATGATCCACAGAAAGGAATTATGCCAATTCTTTGGAGGCCACCTTATTTCTAGTACTAAGCTTTAAAAGAGATTTCTTATAAAGGGTTATTACCGAGAACAGAGTTGTAACAGAAAATATCTTCAACGTTCTCTTAACAGATGCAAAGTTTCATAATCTCATTTTTAAAAATAGTCCCTTAAGGAGAGTCATGTACCTAAGTCCTAATGCAATAGAGAGAGAACAAAGACACAGTAATCCTGTAAGGATTCCAGGACAATACAGTCTAAATCTTCTCAAATTATAATCTTGGACTTCCAAAGTCTTTCAGGATTGTTCAAATTAGATAAAACCCTTAAATCTGGTGCACACCTACCTCTCTCTCCAATCGTATCTTTTTCAATTCTCCTCCTCACTTCCACTTTAAACCCTGCCATCTTCCTGTAGGGGTCACTACACATACTAATACCCTCTGGCTGAATGCCATTTCACCTAACTCATCTCAACTAGTTTAACTCTAAGTCTTTTTAGACTCAACTTTACCTTTTGTGGAAAGCTTTTCCTGACCCTATGTAAATCAACATCACTTGGGTATGCTGCACTATAATCATGAGTTTAATCATCTTCCTCACCACTTAACTATAAACTCCCTAAAAACAAGGGTCATTTAGCACCAACACCCATGAACAGTATAGCACACAACTGGCATGCAAAACTCAAATATGTGGAAATTTCTGGTCGTCCAGCTTTATGAAAGAATATAATTTAGGATAGTCACAGTAACAAATGGATTGAATGTTCATCAAATATTACTCCACGAATATCTTCTCAACTAGACTTATGATAAACATTAGCAAACAATTTTATCTTTGGCAAGATCCTCAAGTACTATTTTTTGCTAGTGTAGGAGCCACATGTTTTAGAGATTAAATGAAGGCATCTAAGACTTCCCTTTGAATGCGAAGCGATCAATTACACTTCAACTGTAATGTGGCCCAAGGAAGTATCTGTAGGCAAAACTTGGAGCTGTCATCCTCTCTAAACTTCGAATCTCATTTCTGTTTATGCCGAATTGGTTTTAAAGATTCCGGTTTTACCATTAAAACTAAAAGTGCTGATATAATACAATGTAGATGTTAAAATGACCTGGTCACCAAAATGGAAGACACAAACAGCTCTTTATCTGTATATAATTCTGTCAGCATTTAACAAGATCATACAATACTTTCCATATTTTTCTCTACCCACAATTTGCCTCACCTGACTGCCTAGCAAAGACTTATACTACTTAGGGTCAACTTGCCTCTACCACTCATTTACCTTCTTTAATGTTTGAATAAATAAAGCCAGCACTACATCTTGTACAGTCAGTTAAGATTATATCCCACTGATTCCTAAAAAGTCTTTCAGAAACAGTGCTTAAAATCAGAGAGAACCACTTTTGAGATCTAAAACTTTCTACTCTTGACATGAGATGTCTACCACAATAGAAATCACAAAGATCTACCCTCAAGCTAGCTTCTCTACATACTTATTTGTTTTTCTAGGCATATATGTAAAAGCATACATATATACACACTCACAAACCCACTCCACCATTTTCTATGTACGTTGGTAGTCAATTTCAGGTTTCACTGTCCTAGGCAGGTGTTGAATTAGCCATTTTATAGTGTCGGCTTATAGTCAATTTCATCAAATCCCTTCCAAGAAGCAGATTTTGAGAGGTTTTTGTAACCCAAATACGTCTTAATATACATTTTACCCTAGACAGTTGATAACGATGGCCTTTGTTTTTCCTGGCTCACTTGCAAAGTATCTAACACTCCAACTACCTCTTCTCCCTTCTCCTTTCACACTCTGTTCCCTTTTTTTCTACTTGGCAGCTACAGGAAATCCTGGGATATGCACAGGTGCCCACATTTGGATGTTTTCCAGTACTCTACTCTAAAATCTTTTCTCCCTCCATGAGAGAATAATAAGAGAATCAGAATTTAAGTGAAAAATCTGTGATATGTGAGCTGAAAACGGATGGGATTGTAATAGCTAAATTTACGGAAGTAAAATATGAAATATACTAAAGAAACTATCTATTTGCCAACATGCTTGAATAACCCATCCTTTTTAACTCCCGAAAGTACTTTAGAAAAATATAAAAAGGAGCCAGGCAAGGACACCCCCCCCCGAAACAAACAAACAAAAAACCCCAAAAACAAAAACCAGAAAAGAAATTTGTCCTGGCTGGTACTCAGTTGGTTAGAGCGTCATCCCAATATGCCAAGGTTGTGGGTTTTATCTCCCATGAGGGCAAATACAAGAATCAACCACTGAATGAATGCATAAATAAGTGGAACAAATTGATGTTTCTCTCTTGCTCTCTCTTAAAAAAAAAAAAATCACTAATTTTCTTCCTTCCTTTTTTTTTTTTTAATAGAGAGACTGTTTAAAAAAAAAGTCACCAAAAAGACAAAAATTTCCACTAAATTAAAATGACTCTCTGGAAGGTGACACATGTTTAATTAAGCAAGTCTTCTTATTTTTCGTTTTGAGTTATTAAAAGAAAAAGACACTGTGGAAAAAATATAGTATTAACCTTATGTCTCTAAACATACTGCTACCTGAAACTCTGCGGAAAAAAAGCATTTATCATGCACCAACCTATGTAATAATGTTATTCTGTGTTTCACTGGAAAAGCTTGAAAATATTTCTCTCTAAATTCACTTTTCCATTATAAAAGCAGTAAATTTTAAATGAAAAATGTCTTCTAAACCATACTGCTAAACATAAATATCACTCAAGAGTATTAGCATCTAAGAGATAAGTTTTAAGGAAACTCTTTCCAACCACATCAGAATTCAGGAGAGACACAGGAGTTAGACTGATGGCAATCCAAATAGCCCCGTTATTACTGGTAAAGCTACATGGAAAAAGCATAATTTAGACCTAGGCCATCTGAGTTTCCTAACAACGCACCCCATAAATACCTAACGCTGTCACAGGTAGCTTGGAACTTCAGAAAGGGGCAGAGTCTGTCCCTGGTGGCCTCCTGAAGCAGCAGAACAAAATGCTTTCTGCAGGGGGCAGACTCCCAAAGAGAAAGAGAAGAAAGGGGCTGAGCCATAATTGATCAGTTCCTCTTACAAATTCATCAAAGGAAAGAGTGGGGAGGTGGGACAATAGGAACAAGTAAGACTATTTTTATGCCATCTTAAAACCAGGAGGAAATTTAATACGTTACAAACCAATTTACTCAGTTATAAATACAATTTTTATCTCAATATGTATCAGTAAAATGGCCTGAAACTGTGAATGTAAGCCAAAGTCATGAAATATAAACATTCAAGTATTTAAAATAGCTATACTATAAGTCCTAATTTTAAAAAACCCAGAATATTTTCCTATTTTAGAAAACCAGCAAGTGTAAAGGTCATCGAATAATGAAGAATGTAGAACTTGAGGAGACAGGAACCAATATCCACTTAAAATTATGAAGACTCTGTCAGTGTCTATAAAAAGGAAATGACAAGTTTGGTCCCTGAGCAAATTGGTTTTGCATTCATACCTGGTCCAAATCTCTGATCATAATTATAATTACTCCTGCCAGCTAGGATCAGTACCTAGACAGGAAGACAAATTCTCTCTCACCATCAGAAAGATTTATAAACAAGTACCGAAAGGTTTAAGAGAAACAAAATTCTAATATTAGTACATGTGTAAAGACTGCATATTTGGTTTGTATACTTTTATTTGGTTTATATACTTTTGGTTTGGTTTATATACTTTTAATGCCTAAGAAAAATTGGTCTATTAAAGTGACAACCTTGTAAGTCCAATTTAAATAAGGCAGTTATTTAGACATTTAAAAAAAAGTTGAAATCTTACTAAACACTGTAACACTGTAACATCTAAGAGACCTCTGGACTCAAATTAGGTTTTAAAAAACTATGTATTAAAGTTAAACAGTTTACATTGTTTGAAGATGTTTAGATTTGTTTCTAACTAACTCAAAGATGAAATAGGTAAACCTCTGAAAGAAACCTGAACTGGAAAAAAAACAACAACAACCAAACTTAAATACTTAAGAACCAGTACTCTGATACATAACTTCAAGTTTTAAAATCAGGGTAAACCCTTTCTGGTACAAAATCCGCCCTCAAGGACACTAAAAAAATTCTAAATAACTTAATTTTACCCAAACTTGGACTTTTAAAGACATTCTTGCAAAAGGGAAATGCGGAGAACTATTTATGATGGCTGTGCAGATAAAACAATTTTTAAAAGCAGAATATTAAGCGGCTGAGAACAGAAGCTTAGTCAATTAAAAATATTAATCTTTATTTTAACAGGATTCCCAGCCAGAATTCCTTAAATCTTCGAGTACTCCAGGATCACATGGTGTAGTCACCTATTAAACGCAAATCTCAGCAGTAAACATGCTTTTTAAGCAGTAGACAAGCTTTTCAAATCCTTAGGTAACTCTCTTTATTAAAACTTTTGATATACAATACCTTTACAGGTATTACATTTCTCTTAAGCGTTTAAAAGCACTTTTCTAATAAAGCTTTCCCTGAAAACCTTTACTGAAAATATCTGTCACCAGTCTTCGGTTATAAAGCTCACAAAATACCAAGTCCGATTTTTAATTGACGTGATTGTCTTAGCAGACTCATTGTGTCCGCAATACTGCCCCCCACCAAAAAATGTTTAAATATGCGTTAGAATGAAAAATTATTTAAAGTGGGTTTTTCCTCGCTATGTTCTCAGGAGTAGCGCTAACTTTTACAAGCGTGTTTGGGTATAAAACCTTAAAGAATTTGTTTTCCCTAAATGTGGCCCAAGTCAGATGGAAAACTATTGCTATAATGTTTGAAGCCTCTAATCTTTCCTTTGACCTTAATTTACATGTTTCTGAGTATCCAAATCTGTTCCTAGAACACAAACACAACATTCCTTACTAATGGCACCTAACAAGTCGAACCCGAATCGCCGTTTCTTTCACACCCCACACCTGTCTACCGCAAGCTTTTCCTGGACACACTCGGGCCCTCGAGAGTTCCCACGCTTGTTTTCATAAACCCACTCCTTCCTCTTCGCCCACTTCCAACAGACACGCTTCTCTGGATCTACCCGCCCCCCCGCCCCCATTCCCGAACCCAACGGCTGGGCGGACGGACAGCTCGGTCTCTAACCCGAAGCGCGCCGGAACCCCAGAGCCGGGGCGGGGGGGGGGCGCCCGCGCCGCGAGGTTTTGGCGTGGGGGAGGGAAGGAAGCGGGAAAGCCTAAAGACCCCTCTGCCGGGCGCACACCCCCTTCCGGCACCCCTCCCCCTGCATTGTGCGAGCGGGCCCCAGGCCGCAGCCGTCCCGGGCACCCCACAGGCCCGTCCGCCCTCCCACGGGCGGGCTGCTCCCGCCCAGGCAGCCACACAAAGCCCTGGGAGCAGCCCCGGTGGCGCCAGAGCACGGGGAGGGGGAGCAAGCGCGACTGACTTACGGGGCTGCTGCGGCCGCGCTGCCTCAGCCGGGGACACCGACCGTTGGGCACACGGCGGCGTCGCTCTTAGACGTCCTCCCCTCCTCCGCCTTCGGTGGCGGCAATATCTTCTTTCTCCACCTACCTCCCTCCCCCCCACCCCACCTCCTCCTTCTCCTCCCCCTCCTCCTCCGAACCACCGAAGTACCGAGGGTGAGACACAGAGACTCACAACAACATGGCTGCCGCCACCGCCTCCCCTCCCCTCCCCCCGCCCACCGGGCGCACGCAATGCACTCCGGGAGAAAAGGGAGGAGGGAAGCACTCACCGAGGTGCGGCTCCGCTCAGGGGCTTCCGACGATTCTCCCGCGCTCTCGGAGCCGGCCGGCGGGAGCTCTGCGCGTGCGCACGCTCTCTGCGCTCGCACGTTTCGTCCGTCCCTCCGGCGTGCGCTCCCCGCCCTTACCTTGTGGGCTCGCATCTGGTTCTGGGCTCGCAGCTGGCTCAGGGGTAGCCGGTGGCCCCTGGCCGGAGTGAGCGTGGGGCTTGGGCGGGGCGGGCGTGGTGTTTCTGAACGCCGCGTTCGGCTGTCTTCCCGCGTGGGGCCTCGACTTCAGAATTCGCTTACCCTCCGCTTCCTTCCCGGTAGCTCGTTTTCCCCCAACTGCGATGTGCTTACCGCTGGCCCTCTGCTTCCGGGGTGCTGGTACCCACAGGAGCCGTACAGTGATCCAAGCCTTTAAGCTTCATCCTTACCCCTTTTCCTGCGACAGAGCTATGGAGACTCATTTTGGATGGAAGAGTGCATCTTTTTAAAAAATATATATATTTTTTAGAGAGAGGGGAAGGGAAGGAGAAAGAGGGAGAGAGAAACGTCAATGTCTGGTTGCTTCTCACATGCCGTGGACTAGGGACCTGGCCCACAAACCAGGCATGTGCCCTAACTGGGAACGAAACCGGCCACCCTTTAGGTTTACAGGCCTGTGCTCAATTCACTGAGCCACACCAGCCAGGGTAAAAGTGGATCTTTTAAGTGGACTGTCATTCTTCTAGTCGTTTCCTCTTGGGCAAATGGAGACAGGTCAGCAAATTGCTGGCCTACAGTGTTTGGCTGGGATGAAAACTCTGGTCGTTCTCCTGCTGGGCCAGTGATTGTCACTTGTGGCTAATTTTCATCACCCGCAGTCCACCCTTGCCAAGCACACTGCTCTCGGTAGTTGGAGACTGGCTCCGTGGCTTTGGTAGTCAAGAGTACAGACTGGAGACCCAACACGTGTCCTCTCCATGACATACAGCTGTAATTTGGTAGGGCACTGGTACCCTATCCGGTTTGTTTTTCATGTCTGCACAACTCCTGGCTCTCCTAACATTCTGTACTTCGAAAAAGTAATTACTTCACTAGCCTTCCCAGGCGACTGTAAGCTCCACGAGGCCCTACAAGGACCCTTTATGTGTTCCCAGTATCTGGCCAGAGTACAGTTTAATCATCATGTGGTTAATGCACAAGCTCTTTGGTTTTCAATTATTACCAAAAAACAATGACCTTGAAATCTATCAAAAGCCTTTATCTGTGGCCTAAATTTCAAGCTTCTAGATATTTCCATTTAAAGTCCCTCCTGGCACCAAATATTAAAAACCAAACCCACCCCCAACTCTTGCACGTTTCAACCGTTGGTAGCACCACCACCTATTCAGTTCCCCCAAGAAAGAATCATCCTTGTTTCTTCCTCATAACCCTCTCCCCATATAGGCAACTTGCCAAGCCTTGCATATTTTTACTTCCCGAATGCTTCTGGAGACAATCTTGTCTTCTGCTTCCCAGGTCTGGAATTCTGTAGCAGGCTCTTAACTAGCCTTCCTGTGTTCAGCCTCACTCTCAGCAGTCATTCTGATCACTGCCGTCTAAAATGAAAATCTGATTCCTGGCACTCATGTCTTTCCTTTAGCCATTTCTCTGCTTCCTGTTACCACACCTATAGTTCCCAGGCGTGTTCTGTTCAGTGCTAATAGATGTTACTTTAAGAAATGTCCCATGATCGCCCCGACTGGTGCAGCTCAGTGGACTGGGCGTTGTTCAGCAAACCCAAAGGTTGCTGGTTTGATTCCTGGTCAGGACACATGCCTGGATTGCAGTCCAGGTCCCCAGTTGCGGGTGTTGGGGGTATGCGAGAGGCAACCAATTGATGTTTCTCTCCCTCCCTTTCTCCCTCCATTCCCCTCGCTCCAAAAATGAATAAATGAGATCTTTTAAACAAAGAAATGTCCCATGATCAATGGGAGACACTAGGATGTGCACATTTTGCCTGCTTTCTCCTTCTCCCTCCGTTGGACTGATAATAGTGAAGAATTTGGATACAGTTGTTTATTCCAGGTGAAAATATGTGGAGCCATCAGAAACCCTTCCTCAGAATTTGAAATTGATACTAAGATACCACAGTCTCCCTCTGGGAGGTCTCTTGAACCAGGGATCTCTAGGCCGACCTATCCCACCAGGTGGATGGGGAACCTATAGAGAAGAGTGGAACTGAGGGAGAAAAGGAGAATCCTGACCATGTTTCTCTTCCCCTTTCTTCCTGTATGTTGCCGGCTGCCTCTACCCTTGGATTCTGTAACATACTCCTGGATCCTCATAGTATATTCTGCTTTTTTGCTTAAGCCATCTAGATGAATTGAGTTTCTGTTACAACCAAGAGTCCTAACTAAAAGTCGTGTGTATAACAGTTATTATTTATTTAGTGCTTACAGTATGCAAGGACTGAAGTACTTCCCACATACTGTGTCATTTAGTGCTTCCAATATCCCCACGAATAGGGCAGTTTCATGGGCGTGTGACCTGGACAGTCACTCAAGGTCTCAAGCTTTAGAAGGGTTCCGCAATGGGTTTAATACTCTGTTGTCACCATCTAGGAAATCTTAATAGTTTTTGGAAAAGAGGCCCCTCATTTTCATTTTATGCTGGGCTCTACAAGTCATATAACTCATTCTATTTTTGAAATATTATCTCTATTTGAGAAAAGACTTTTTTGCCACCATACTTCTTAGCAATATGTATTGTAAATATCCAAATGAAAGACAAGGTATGCAACATTTCCCAAGCAAATTTGACTCTAGAAGCCTTTTTTCATGGAAAATCTCTTAGAGGTTTTGTGCTCTGCAGAACACAGGTTAAAATCCAACCCTTTAGCCCTGACTGGTATGGCTCACTTGGTTGGAGTGTCATCCTGTAGACTGAAAGTTCTCAGGTTTGATTCTCAGTCAAGGCATATACCCAGGTTACAGGTCAATCCCCAGTCGAGGTGCATATGAAAAGGTGGCCAATCAATGTCTCTCACTCTCTCTCCCTCCCTTTCTCTCTAAAAGCAATGAAAAAAAAAATGTACTCAGGTGAGAATTTTAAAAAAAGAAGAAGAAGATGAGCCAAATCCTTTAGTGATCTGACTCCATCTGTCTCTAACTCCTGATCTCCTAGGCAAGGTGTGCAGTTTCTTGCCTCTAAGCCTTCACATATGCTTTGCAATCTGGCCTTGCTCATTAAGTACCTTCAGATTATAATTGGCTTCTCTTGTAGATTTACCTACAAGGTAAGAATGCACTCCTCAGCTACCGTAAATATTAGATAGTTAAGGTGAACACTGTGAGTGACGCCTGACAGCTATTCTAATCACCTGGGAGCTTGTTTGACATGGAGAATCTTGGCCCCACTCCAGATCTACTGATTCAGAATCTGCATTTTAACAAGATTCCTGGGCCATTCCTGGGCAATTCCTTGGCACAAAAAAGTTTAAGAAGTATTGGTAAACCAATCACAGTAACTTCATTTGACTTGATAGGAGCTGGCTCTGTAAGGGGTATGTCATCCATTTTGAGCCAGTGAGACACAAAGAGGTGCAACTCACAGCACCTGGGGTAAAAAGCCGGTCTCTTTCCTTTTGAATGTGAACAAGAAAGCATGTTGCCACAGTTCCTGCTGGCAGGCGTCTTAGGACGACAAGGAACCTAGACTGTAGCCGAGACTGCTAGGAGCCTACCCATAGCAGCCATTCTCCTCTTCTTCAGTAACAGGTCTTGTGGGCTGGAGGAGGCATAGGATGGAATGAGTGTCCTGACCTTCTGGCATCACAGATTGCATCTTAGGAATGTGTCTCCATGGCCTGTTGAGACAAGTGGCTCTAAACCAGAGTTGCATATCAGAGTCACTTGGGGAACATATAAAATATATCAACTCCCAAGCCCCACCCCGGAGATTTTTATTTCATAGTGTAAGTTGAAGCCTAGATATTGATATTTTTAGAAAGCTCCTCCGTGGTTTATAACATGTAGCTATCGAGAACTACCAGTTTAGACAGGTTGCATCTTAGAGCATAAGACCATTTTAATATTCCCTATGCAAATGCCCCCTTTCCACTGAGCATACTTATGAGACTTCTTTTAAAATGGAATTTTTCTTTTTTTATTTAAAAGCAGGCTTCATTTTTAATATGTTTTTAAAATATTTATTTATTTTTAGAGAGAGGGGAAGGGAGGGAGACAGAGAGGGAGAGAAACATCATTGTGTGAGAGAAACATCAGTCGGTTGCCTTTCACAAGACCGCAATTGGGGACCTGACCTGCAACCCAAGCATGCACCCTGAATGGGAATTGAACCAGTGACCTTTCTGTTCACAGGCTGGTGCTCAATCCACTGAGCCACACCAGCCAGAGTGAGACTTCTTATAAACTCTTTTCATAACTATTTTATAACAAGAAATACAAGAAAGTTTAAATCATTCAATTTTTAAAAGTTCAATTTTTATATCACTGAAACCCTAATGTCCACATTTAGTGAACACCATTATTACCTGCATAGATACAGGTCAAGGATGGACAGCGAGCTACGTAGATGGAGTGATGGGAAACAGTAATAAGCTCAGTCTGTACATACTCTTTGTAAAATACAGCATTGAATTTGGCCTTAGTTGAATTTAACAAAAGAAATAACTGAAGCAACTGCTTAGCTGCGTATTTCTTCATTGCAAGAGATTGACTCACTAAAGGTTTCTCAAAGGTTAAACAAAATTTTAGATATCATTAATAGGACAGAGTAGCTTTATCAAACTGTATTCTTCAATATTGGTCAATATTGAGTTTCTCTTTTCTTGTGGAAAAGTCTAAAAAGTATGAGAGTCCTGGCTGGTGGGGCTCAGTGGATTGAGCACCAGCCTGGGAACCAAAAGGTCACTGGTTCGATTCCCAGTCAGGGCACATGGCTGGGTTGCTGGCCAGGTCCCCAGTTGGGGACACGCAAGAGGCAACAATTGATGTATCTCTTGCACATCAATGTTGCCCTCCCTCTCTGTCTCCCTCCCTACCCCTCTCTCTAAAAATAAATAAATAAAATCTAAAAAAAAATGTATGAGAGATTAGCAAGCACATTTTTTTGCTTCCTTTTACTTCTTTCCTGTACTTCCTAATTTTTTGCTTATATTGCTTTTCACTTTGCCAGGGTTTATAACATTTACACCCTATTTTTATCCATCACTTACCTATTGATTTGTTGAAATTTCAATATTTATTCTGTCTTGTGTGATGTGCACTGCACCCCCTCCCCACCCTTTTAAGTCTGTTTGCCTAATGGAAAGGCCACTTTTACTTCTTGCTACTCAAGGTTACCTTAGGCAGACCTGGCACACTTTCTTTTTGCTTTGAGCTAATGAGAATGAAACCTTTGACAGCTTTCTCACTCAACTGGTACCAATGTGTCTTCTCTTCAGAGCTACAGCTTGAGTATTGGATATAGTTTTAAACCACTTTTCTGTAGCCTGAGCAAACCATGGCTGGGGAGGGATAGACCCTAACACTAAATTCAATTCTGGCTGGAGGGCCTGGATTCTCTTCACTCAGTAGACATTCTCTTGAACGTTCTTTGTCAATGCCCAAGCCATCCAGTCAAGCGGCTATCTGTTCTCATGGGTTTCATCTTCTTCTGTCAACTAAGATTATCCTGGAAGATGGCAACTTTTAGTGACATCCACTCTGCTTCCTGGCTTGTCTTGTCGTTGCAACTGGGTCTGCTAGAACCCTCTCTCAGTGCTAAAACAAAACAAGAGCCCTGACCTGCTTGTGCATAGCTGCCAGAAGCCCCCTGCCCCTTCCAGGACTGAACGCCATTTCCTAGGGAATTGTCTGCTTGTGGAGGCTTGGTTTATATCAATTTCCCATTGTCAAAATTATGAGGAAATTTTTTGTAGATATTCTTAGTCTGGTGACTTTGCATAACACAGAATAGGCCCTTGCTCTCCAAATGAAATGTCCAGTCTCAAGTAGCGCATTTCTCCAAAGCTGTTCTTTTCAATCTTAAAGTCCTTTCCACAATTTCCTTCTGTCATTCTGGTGGTATTCTAAAGAGCAGCATGGCTTGAGCAGGCTTGAATTCTACTCCTTGCCCTAAAGCCTTTGCAAAATAAAGACCCTACTGTTCGTTAAACCTTTGACTATCTATTGTTCTCCTGTGACAAGCAATAAAACAATGGTGATCTGGTCTGTGGTATGTTTTGGGTCCTGGGAACAGTGGTTGTAGCTTGGGTAAGCTATGGGTTTGGCTGTGGGTTTGTTTGCTTGTATTCTCTGAATGCTTGTGTGTGAGGCCAGTGCTGTAGTCATCTTAAACATTTTATTGACCCCTGAAGGAGAGGCGAACTGAACATTAGAGGGAGAGCCAGCGGCATTTCCCTGAATAAGAACATGCCTAGATCGGGTGAGGTTCTCCCTTCTGGTTACGGTTTCTCTGGGGGGAAATTCTGGCTAGTCCTCCAGTTTGGGCATGGTGAAGAGTAGGGCTCTTCTTGGCTTAAAATAAGGAAGTTTACATCCTAAGAGACAGGGAGATCTATGACTGTCCAGTGTTTCTGACTAAGGCAAGGACAACTCTGGACCAGGAGACTGCACTCTCTCAGACATGCCACACTTCAACAATTCCCAAGGGATGACTTGCATACCACTGGGGTGACTCCGAGGCTGTGAGAAGGTGAGTCACAGAATCAAATTATGCTCATAAATTCAAAAATAAATCACCATTCGTCCACGATGTCAAGAAAAAACCTGCTGGTATCTTGTACTGTATAGACTGCCAGGAATGGAGATTTTGAAAGTAGATTATATTTTCTCATTTTTTCATTAGAGATGCACTAGCGGTGCACTCCCACAGGGAAAATATATATGAAATATTATAGAAAATTTCCCAGTAGTGCAGCAGGCTCACTGTGATATTGTGATTTATAATATGGACAAAAAAGGGGTGCTGTAATAAATCTAACCCAAAGTAACCTCACAGGGTGATCTGATCGTAAATTCCTAACTGGGCAGGTCACGGTGGGTAGTCACGCCTCCGGCATATAACTTCTTTAGTAAAAGGTTTAAATAAGCCCTGTTCATTGTTCTTGGGCCTCTAGGTTGACACACTTTTGAAATGTTCACCTCCATGTAATCTTTCTTACAGTTCCTCCTTAATTCTATACATAAAATAAACTGCAAAACTGTCATTCTCTAGAGTGTTTAAGACCTTGCTTCCTGGCATTGTCATTAATTTGGCTCAAATAAAGTCCTATTAAAAATCTCTACAGGTTTGAATGTTTCTTAATGCCAACAATAATAAGAAATATATATTTGGTCTTCATCGCCATTCCTGGCAGAGAGCCCCCAAAACCCTTGGAATTTCCTTAGTGTAAGGAAGAGAAAGGTGTCTTTTGTTCATAGGAAATCTTTTTGAAACTATGCTTGAGTTAATGTTAAGATGGTGACTTTTGGAAAGCCCCTAAGAATAGGGACTGGTTGCCTGCGGAACCAACCAGCTTAATGGGAGACTTGGAACTTTCAGGCCCATCCCCCACCTCTGGAGAGGGGCTGGAGGTTGAATGAATCACTAATTGCCAATGATTCAATCAACCATGGCTGCCTAATGAAGCCTGTCTAGAAACTCTGAAGAGCAGGGCTCGGAGAGCTGCTGGGCTGGTCAGCGAGCCCCTCCGCACCCCTTCCCCATACCTGGCGCTGTGCATCTCCTCCATCTGGCTATTCGGAGCTGTATCATTTTATTTTATTTTTTTCAAATTACAAGCGAAAGTTTATTTAGAAAGTCACAGAGGTAGTGATCCAATTGGGCTTCATGGGCTCAGGGAACAAGTTACGGAGGCGAAGGAAGGGTCTTTGGAGCTTAGGAGAAAGAGAGGCAGAGGTAAGTGCCTGGGGGGATGAGAGGGAAGAGAAGGGGAAACAGCGCAGCTGTGCTTCAGAGAGGGAGAGCACAGTGGGGTTGTCTTCTTTTCAAATAAACCTGTAATCTAGTAAGCAAATGTTTTCCTGAGTTCTGTGGGCCCCTCCAGCAAATTATCAAACCTGACTTATAGTCAATAGATGAGAAGCATAGGTGGCAATTTGGGCCTGTGTTGGCCTCTGAAATGTGTGTGTGTGTGTGTGTGTGTGTGTGTGTGTGTGTGTGTGTTTGGGGCCGGGGGGGTGATGGGGAAGAAGTCTTGTGGGATTAGCCCTTAACCTGTGGGGTCTGCAATAGCCCTAGGGAGTTAGTTTCAGGACAGAACTGAGTCAAATTGTAGAACATCAGTTGATGGCCACAGGGAATTGGAAAATTGCTTGATGTGGGTGTTTACTACATTTGGTGACCGGAAGTGATTGAAAATAGTCAAAGGAGAAACAGCGCTTTCCCCCACTTCGGTTTGTATAGAAAGGGAAACAAAGAGTATTTCCTACTCACTCACCCTCAGCATGAGGGCCGCTGTGTACTGTGTGTGTCAAAAGGGCTCCACAATGTCTCTCCCATCACCAAAGCTCACAGAGGAGGGTGATCTCAGAGAGAAAACACAGCATGACATGGGAAAGGGGACTGCCCACCGTGCAGCCTCCTTGGGTTGACAAGTGGAGCCAGTATTCAGCGTTTTATAGAGCATATTAGACAGAAGCAAATCTTCCTTGGAAATACAGACATAAGCAAACTCTATGAATCCTTGATCACGCATAGTTACTTATCATTTGAAGTGAGAAGTAAAGATCCCAGAGCAAACTACACCTTGTGGGATGATCTCAGCCTGGTTCCCACAAAGCAGGGCATGAAGAGTCCATGGACTGAGGAAAACTGAGGGGAAGAGACTGTTCTCTTGGCCTCACTAATTAATGGGTTTTCACCAGCTTCCAAGTGCAGAAAAACTGAAGGCTGAGATTGGAACGTTCTGCACAGCATTCATAGTTCATTGTCTATGGGAATGTAGAGTAAACTGATTGCAGTTCTCATTCCAGGGTAATTTGCTTCTCATTCTCAACTAGTCCTTTTGATGTTTACACAAAGTCCCAAATATAACCTCAACGTTTTGCTGTAGATGATATTAGAGCTCATTGAATCTTATCAGACTATTCAAGTCAAAGGTCTAGTACATACATTGGTCAAAACTAGATGAGTCGACTACTCTTCCAGGCAGCTACTTTAACAACATTTTCTGTCTGGGTATAGCTTGTACCTTATAATACATGTAAATCCCAATGCACATATAGTGTCGCCCTCCAATCACATAAGCCATGGGCTCACCTGCATTTGCACCCACAGGCCCACCGTCAGTGTCATGTCCTCATTGGGTTCCTTGGGTACTTACATGCGTGTCAGCACACACATTTGCAGGGTCACCCTCTTTGGTAGATTATGAATATTGTGTCCAAGTTCTTGGCGTGTCCGTTTTTGATTCCTGATTTTCATTCTCTTCAAAGAAATACAAGATCCCAGCATTGAAAGCATTTTTTTTCGTGGTAGCTTCATTCTTTCTGTTTGCACAGATCAACACTTGGAGTCATCCCGGGGGTCATCTGCGATTTTTATCTTTCTCTGGTGCTGCACATGCAGTCCATCAGAAAATCCTGTTGGCCCTGCCTTTGCAGTATATCCAGATTCCATTCATTTCCTACTATTTCCATCACAGCCTCTCTCAGCTGGATTGCTGCAAAGCCTTGTCTCCCTGCCCCCACCCTTGCCCACATCTAGTCTATTCTGCACCAGGCAGCCAGTTCCTTTTATAACTCAAGTTAGATCATGTCTCCCCTCCGCTCAGAACCCTTTAATGATTTCTCATGACACTTGGAGTAAACCTGGAATCTTTGCCGTGACATTTGCAATGTGACTCTCTGCTACCTATCAAATTTACCCCTCTTACCCTCACCCAAGCCACTCTGGGCACTCGGCTGTTCCTCAGACACACCAGACACTCTTGTTTCAGGGTCTTTGTGTTTTTAATTCCCCTGCCTGAACCACTTTCCTGCAGATTCACATGTAGCTCACTTCCTCCACATCTTTGCTCAAATTCACTTTATTGGGAAGACATTCTCTGAAGACTCTTCCTCGGATAACAGACACATGACATCCCTCCCTGCCGTTCTGTATCCCCTCACTCTGACTGGTATTTCTTCTTGGCACTTAGCCCCTCCCCAAGCATTATTTGCCTGTTTATTGTGTCTTCCTGCACTAGAATGTAAGCTCCGTGGACGCAGGGACTTCGTCGTGCTCACTGCTGTACCCTAGCTCCTGGAACAGCGCCTGGCATGGGGAGAGCACATAAGAAATACGTGTGGAATGAGTGAACACACTCCCCATGGGAACATGGCTGCTCATACTTGCCTAAGTATTTCTGGGAAAAAGCTTTACCAGGGATTTCCTCCAGACCTTCTGAGGAGACATGGTCAAGGAGGCTGCCCCCTGGCTGTGCGTCTGTCCCCACCAGAGTAGGCAGCTGCCCCAGGGAAGTAAGGTTGGGCTGTGGCAGAGATGTTTATGTTTTTTGAAGTGCAGACCTGTGAATTGGAGTCATGCAAACCAGTCCAACAAGAGCGAGGGCAGGATTATGGATTCTGCCCAAACTAGTAAAAATGAGAGAGTCACTGGGGCCTCCCCAGCCTTGCTTCTGTCCATGCCCAGTGAAAGTAGCAAAGTGGACACTGTGGCAGTCCCATAGAGTTGTTGCTGAAGGACAGGGACTGAGACAGTGAGGGCAACGGGGCATTGTCCCAGTACATAAAGAGTATAGATGCTGCATCCTGATTTGCCATGAAACCAGCAGCTATGGGTAAGCAGGCCTTACTTTTAGCATCATGCATTCATTCAGCGAATGTTTACTGCCTTTGTGCCAAGCATGGTTTCAGGTCTTAGAGGACTGTTCCAGAAGCTGGAGATTCCTGGACTATGGACCACAGGGCCACAGGGAGGGGCCGAGCTTAGCTCAGGAGAGTGCCCAGACACCCTCCAGTTCAGGTGCTCCCTTGTTCTCCATGGTGGGGGTGCAGCTGAAGGGTGGCCAGGCTGCCTCTCCACATGCATCAGGGATCAAGTCTGCCTGTGCCTCTGAGGCTGCTGGTGACTTGAGGGGGCACTAGGCAGCCTCTGGAGGCTCCCATCACTGTTCCTCCCCATGAGGACCCCTCAGCCTCCCCCACCCCCACTGCGGTTAACCCTGTCAGGGAGGAAGGGATGCCTCCTCCACCCGCTGCCCTGGGCTCTGGACGCAGAGCTCCATGGGCTGATGGACCCTGCCTCTTTTCGCCACCCTGGAGTTGCCTTGGGCACTGGCTCTGTGGCTTGCTGGGGGGGTGCGGGGGCTGGGTGGGTAAGAAGGATAGGTGTGCCTAGTGGGGATGCAGCCAATCGGGATGTTTTTTCAGGGCAGGGTATTTGGGTGAGGAAACCTACAGTGAAGATAGGAGGGAGACAACTGATAAGCCAGTTGTGTTGGGAGTTTAGAATGGAGCGCAGGCCCTGACACTGGAGCCCAGGGCCAGTCTGACTGGCAGACATCCTCTGGGTGTCAAGGCCTGGAGGGCAATGAGAGATCCACAGAGTCTTCAGCAGGGCACAGTAATCCTGAGGTCTTCCATCCCCCCTGAACCACAGGGGCCACAGGCTCAGCTCAGACTTCCAATAGGACTCCAGGAGTAGGAGGACTTCTGTGATGGCTATCTTCTCTCTGGCAGCTGGAGGAGGTGGAGTCACCTGTGAACACTTGGGTGTATATCTGAAACAGCTCGGTGAGGCTAAGAAAAGGCAAAGGCTGACATGCCTGGCTCATGCAGTCCACCTTGAGTTCTGCGAATGACCAGCCTGGGGTACTGGGCTGTCCTCACAAGCAGAATTATGGCATAACCTTGGGTCATCTCTGGGGATGCTTCTAGTGCTGCTGTTCTCTGACTGGAGGGAGGAGAGATGTATCTTATGGGCTTGTAGACATTTCGGTTTCTTCTGAGGAACACTCTGAACTCTGAATGCAACACTTGGTCGTTGTCAGGGCATATTTGTACATGGAACTCCCAAGAGAACCCAGGCCCACTGCAGGGCTTACCTGAGATGAGCGTTGGCAGAGTCTGGGTGCCAGGGATGTCCCTAAACACCAGTTCTCCAGGCAGAGGAAGCTGGTGAGTGACAGGAAAGTAAATCACAGTCGGCACAAGCATTCCTGGTGGCATTAAAATACCCGAAGGGAGATGCAGTCAACAGAGTTTCCACCTCAGAAAGAGGGAGGTGGGAGGTAGAGGAGGATCTCATTATTATTTAAAAACTAGGTTAAATAAAAAAAAAAAGACCTTATTTGGCAGCCACAGGTTGCTGAGGTCTGGGAATTTGGGTGAGACCAGCACAAAATGAGGGAAATTCCTGCCCGGAGGCTAGCACTTCGGCACCTAATTCGCAGCCTCGAGAACACAGAATGTTCTTAGGACAGATGCGGCATTCTCGCGAGCGGCACAGGTGATGGGGCCGGTGAGGCGTCTTCACTGCAGTACCACAAGCAGGGGATGAATGGAGGGGAAGATGGCTGGTTTGTGAGCATGCTAGAGGCGCTTCTTGAGAATGTCCCCAAATACTAGAGGGACATTTGCAGGGCCCTGGAGCCTAGAGAGGGCATGTGGAAGCAAGGGCAAGACATCTGACTTGTGAGTTGGCGCCTATGGGCTGACGGGTGTGGTGACTCTTGGGTTATAGTTGCAGGATCCCTGTGAGACACTAGGGATTTCTGTTTGACAGAGGAGACAGCAGCCAATGAGGCTCATAGGAAAACACGGTGTCTGAAGCAATTTAACCTGGTTCTGAGGTGCTCTTTTTCATCCCCTGTACCCACTGTTGAGAGAGTGGGGACACAGGCGGGTCTCGCCTTGCACCAGGCATGACAACCCGGCAGTGGCCTCCCAGGGACCCCCACCGAAGCCATAGGACACTTAGGTCTGAGAAGTAGGAGATGGCTCTGGGAGGACCAGTTTAGGCCACTCCCAGCTATCAGGCCTCCGCCCCAGTCCTCTCATACCAAGGAAGCCCCAACCTGGCGCCTCTCTTTCCCCATCATTTCTGTGGCAGCTCTAAGCTCTAACCTTCCTTTCTACTGGCCTTTTCAGGGCAGAGACCCCACTGATCTATGGGGTCAACCCACCTCATAGCCCCATCTTCCAGCTGGTTTATGGATCCCAGAAGGGGACCACATTGCTTCTACATTAAAAAGTCCTCACCAAAGTGTCTGAAAAACTTCTGGTTTTTTACCTCAGACATCAGATCATTTCCCTTTCCTGTTGACCCCATTCTGTCCCCTCATTTCCCTATCTTTCTTTTCCCAAGTTTGCTACCCTCACTCTGCTACTCCCTGTACATAAGAGACCTCTTGGGTATTGGTCTGAAGAGAGCAACGCCACCTCTTCTCCATGACCTGTCTGGTAGGCGTTGGTGAAGAAGGTTTAGAGTGAGAGGGGTCACGGAGGAATCCCACTCCCCTGGACCTGTCTGCCTGGCACTTGACCAATCACAGGGCACCTTCATAACACCAAGAACAAACACCTAGATAGTGACCGGTCATTACTGTGCTCCAATCTTGCCTACCTGGAAGTGGTCTCTCATTTGCTTTGACTGCTTTGGACATGACCATCTTAGCCCCAATTGTTAGCTGAGTTCTCTTAACTTGCCTGTATACAACTCCAGGGCCCTGCAAATTTAACTTTCATGAGTGAAGAAGGGTTCTTTAAGAATTTTACCTACACAAAAAGCAATTTTTTGGTTACCTGAGACCACTGAAACTACCCAAATAACTCACATGATATACCAGCAGTCAATTATATAATGACCATGAATTCTACAGAGCTGTACTATCCAGTAGGGTAGCCATTAACAACATGTGCCTATTTGAATATTTTAATTAATGAAAATTAAGTAAAATTAAAAATGCAACTCCCCAGTTGCACTCACCACATTGCAAGTGGTCGGCAGCCACACACAGCTAGTGCTACTGTATCAGACTGCACAGGTAGAGAGCACATTCACCAGTGCAGAAAGTTTTACCACAGCTCTGTTCTGGAATGTTGTTCGGGCCTTAAACTCACTCTCCTCACACTATGAAATTGGTGAAACCCTTATTGAGGTGTGGCTGACGAAAGCCTCTGTCTTGGCTATGTTCATATCTTCCTCGTCCTTAATTCTAAAGCTGTCTTATCCATGTCCCTGGTCCCAAGCTGTCTGACCTGGAAGGAGTGCCTCTTGATAACTTAATTGATATGCTCCCGACCTCACATCACTACCTTTCCATCTATAATGGCTTGGAGTTTACATTTTAACTGCAGAATCCTTTTTAGCTAGTTCCATACCAATTGTCTTGGAGGGAAAGTACCAGGAGTTTGCATGAAAACCTCTCCTTTTTGGAACGGGTCAGAGGCGTCCGGCATTTATGCAGACCTGAGTACGTGAGGTGCCAGAGACAGCTGGGGCCAGAACCAAGGTCTTCAGAGTAGCCTACTTGTCCTTTGGTTCAAACACCCCTGGGCTGCTGTAATCATTAACCTTCGCAGAAGGCTCAGATCACCTACCTCTGATAAGACTACAGGTAGTTTCTACTGAAGTTCTCAAATGCGGAAAAGTAAAGAAAAAAAAAAAAGGAAAGTGAGAGAGTGGTGGTAAGAGCCCAGTGGTGGGACACAGAGGAGGGAGGGAGATGGACCAGCAATGCCCCGTGCCCCCGATCGCATCTCTGTCGTTGTGTTAGTCCTTCTGGACAGCGCTGGGGCCGGCCTCATGGCCTGGGCAGCCTGTGGCCTCCAGGTCACGCTGGGCTCTGTGCGATATGCTGAGGTGGGCACACTGGCTCCCTCCCGGTTGTGGGAGTAGGGAGGTGCTCTTCATTTACATCTTACCCCACCATGGTTCCTTGTCTGCCTGTCTTGTCACCTACCTTTGGTCCCGACACCCTGATGTCTTTGAGCCTTGCTAAGTGTGCACAGCCCCTTTAGCCTGGCTGCTTCCCCACAACCCCAGGTCGTGGTCAGGCTGCAACGATTCATACTGGACACCTCCCATCCTGCACTGAGGCTGTTTTCACATTGCCGGGACTCTAACACCCTGGGATGAACTGCCCTCCTCACCCATCAGGCTTTAACACCTCATGCCAGACACTTTTCTCCCCCGTCTTGTCCGGTGACACCCTGCATCAACCAGCTGTTTCTCATGTGGCCCCTCCTTACCCACTTAGGTTCCAACACCCCGGAACATGCCACTCTTTGTCTTAGTCAGTCCTGGCTGCTATAACAAAGTAGCATAGACTGGGTGACTGATAAACAACAGAAATTTATTTCTCACGTCTCTGGAGACTGGAAGTCTGAGACCCGGGTGCCAGCATGGTTGGCTTCTGGTGAGGATCCTCTTCGGCCGACCTCTCGCTGTGTCCTCACAGGGCAGAAAGAGAACCAGGGAGTTCTCTGAGGTCCCTTTAATAAGGACACTATTCTCATTCATGAAGCCTTCATTTTCATAACCTAATCCCCTCCTGAAGGCTCCATATTCTATGTCCATCACATTGGGGGTGAGAATTTCCAAATAAGAATTTTGGGGGGAGGCACACGAACACCCATGCTATTACACTCTTCTACACAGAGGCCCTCCTCACTCGGCTCAGGCACCAACACTACTCTTTTTGGGACTGCGGCAGTGCCTGTCCCTCAATCCCTACATGTGTGCCTATTTTGCTTGGTACCACCAAGTGACTTTTGGTCTGAATTGACTAGAAGGGAAAGGGGAAGAAAAGAGGAAGAGAAAGAGGAAGAAAGGTTGTTTATTTTTAACATCTACTAAGTCTTGGCAGTGACCATTTTGTGTCAATTTCTTCTTGTGCACAGTTTCTCAAGTTGCCTTTCATTCGGGAACATTTTCTTGCAGCATTTTTTCAGCTCTGTTGTCTCGTTTTTCTTCTTCGGAGATTCCACTTATGTTCTTGTTGCAGCTCCCCTGTCTGTCTTCTCCATGTATCAGTGTTTTTATCAGATACTTAAAAACTGTATTCTGCTTTCTTTTCTACATTTGTTTCATTTCTACTCTCAAGCTCTTTTTAAAATTTTATTTTTAAAATAAATTTTAAAAAATGATTTGAGAAAGAGAGAGAAACATTGATTTGTTTCATTTATTTTTGCATTCATTGGTTGTTTCTTATATGCACCCTAACTGGGGATTGAACCTGCAACATTGGCATATCAAGATGACACTCTAAACAACTGAGCTACCAGGGCTTAAGCTCTTTTTAACTCCTGTTCATTCTACCACTACTCACAGCAAATGTGAGGGTTTTCCACACCAAGCAAATTCTTCAGTTTTCAGTGGGAACCAGCGGGGTGTCCTGCAATTTAACTCAATTATGACACTAACTGCCTGGAGATAGTGGAAACCCCACAGTTTAAGAGCTCACTCCCACCAGACTGTCCCCATTTCAGATGCTAATTGTAAGTCCCGGGTTGGCTATAAACTGGGGTTTCCATGATCCCCCACCCGTGTTTGATAATTTGCTAGAGTACCTCACAAAATGCAGGGAAACACTTATACAAAATGCAGGGCAACACTTACGTTTACTGGTTTGTAATAAAGGCTATAGGAAAGGATACTAATGAACAGCCAGATAAAGATATACTGGGTTGGCCAGAAAGTTCGTTTGTTTTTTTCGCTAAGATGGCTCTAGTAGTGCTAAGTTAGTTGTCTTTAACTTCATCTGAAACAATGTTGTTAGATTGCATAGTGACGGCTGTCCTATCAGCGTGCATTTAAAAAAACCCATCGAAATTGATGAATTTTTGTGTAGCCATTTTAATGGTGAAGATGTTAGAAAATAAGCAACATTTTTGGCATAGTATGCTTTATAATTTTGAGAAAGGTAAAAACACAACTGAAATGCAGGATTTGTGCAGTGTATGGAGAAGGTACTGTGACTGATTGAACGTGTCAAAAGCGGTTTGCAAAGTTCCGTACTGGAGAGTTCTCAGCGGGCGATGCTCCACGGCCGGGTAGACCAACTGAAGTTGATAGCGATCAAATTGAGACGTTAATTGAGAATAATCAACGTATACCACATGGGAGTTAGCCAACATACTCAAAATATCCAAATTGATAAAGTTATTGGTGAAAATGAAACATGTGTCTTTTATTTTACAGAAAAAAACATACGGACTTTTTGGCCAACCCAGTACATAGCGCAAGATCTGGAAGGGCCCCCAGTGCAGGAGCCCCTGTCCCAGTGGAGTTGGGGTGTGTCACCCTGCACCAACCCAGAAGCTCCCTGAAGCCCATACTTTGGGTGATTTCATGGAAGCTTCGTCACGTAGGCATAATAGATTATTAACTCAATCTCTATTCCCTATTCCCCTCCCTGGAGGGTAAGGGTTGGGGCTGAAAGTTCTAAGCTTCTAATCCTGTTAGCCTTTCTGGGCCCTCAGCCAGAGACCACCAAGAGTCACTGCATTAAAGCAAAAGATACTCTTATCATCCAGGAAGTCCCAAGGGATTTTTGTTCTGCATGAGAGGCTCTCCTCATCCCATCACTCAGGAAATTCCAAGAATTTTAGGAACTCTGTGTCAGGAATGGGCCAAAGACCAAATATTAGAACAAAAGGTGCTCTTAGCACCTCTGTCACTCAGAGGATTACAAGGTTTTTGGGAACTCTGTGTCAGGAACCGGGACCAGAGATCAAATATTAGCAGACTGGGGACAGAGACCAACATACATATTTCTTATTATTTCACACATACCATTCTTCTTTTGCGTTTTCAGTAGTTTTATGTAGTTGACAAGTCTTTACGTTAACTTTTTCCTGTTATTACAACTGCTGTGTGGTTTCAGTCACCTTGTTGGGCTCTGAGAGATACATATCATATGGCTTCTGGATTTTGTGATATAAAAATAAAAATTTCTGTACTCTCTTGCAGTCCTTTTAGGATTTTTGTTCTTTCATCTAAGTCCATCATTCGTTTGTTAGGGATCTTGTTCAAAGGCACGAAGTATGGGTATATCTTTGTATGTTTTCCTCACTGGCTACCTAGATGTCTCTGTGCCATTTATTGAAGAATCCATCTTTCCTTCATTGATTTGAAATGTCACCTTATCACTAACTACATTTCCATTGACATGTGTGTCTGTTTCTGGATTTTTAATTTTGTTCCA
Organism: Mormoops blainvillei; assembly: GCA_004026545.1. Taxonomy (NCBI): domain Eukaryota; kingdom Metazoa; phylum Chordata; class Mammalia; order Chiroptera; family Mormoopidae; genus Mormoops; species Mormoops blainvillei. Next base: position 112,512 of record PVJD01001742.1, read on the forward strand.
CTGTTTATTTATGTGTTAGTATTATACTTTTATTTTAGCTTTATAATATACTTTAACATCCCATAAGGCTAATCTTCCCTCATATTCTTTAATTTTAGAATTTCCCTGGTCATTTTTGTTTGATCGTTTTCCGTAGGAAGTTTAGAATCAGCATATATAACTAATTAATTAAAATTAATTAAATATTAATCTCTAACCTCTAACCAATGGTTTGAATTTCTATTTCCATTTTTTTCAGTTTCCATCAAGAAAGTTTAAAAACATTTAAAATGAGTCATGTTCTTTAAAGTTATTTTGCATTCATATAATTGTTATTAAGGTAGGGCATCTTTCTATGTTTTCATTGGCCATTCATTCCCCTCTTCCCTTATTTTGTGAATAGCCTATTTATAACTTTCTGCCAAAGTTTTACTTGGGCGATATCTTTTCTTATTCATTTACAAATGTTGATTTATACATCTTACATAATCTGGACACGAATTTGTGGTCAGTTTCATGAACTGGAAATACCTTCTCTCAGTCTGTTGCTTGTTCAACACTGGTACCATCTGATTTTTAAAAATTTAATTTTACAACATCATAACATTTATCAATCTTTACTTTTATGGTTAATGATTTTTGGGCAGGGTAAATAGTGAAGGACTGGCTCGGTGGGATAATTACGGCAGGCTTTGGGCTATCGGGGTGGTCTCTAGTTGCCGGGGCCCTGGGCCTGGATGATCTGGGGCTCGAGAAATCTGGGCTTGGTGTGTGAGGGCTGTATAAAAGGGAGGACAGGCTTGCCCATGAGAAGCGTGCTTCCAGGTAAGTTGTTTCTTATCTTTAGGAATTGTCTGGCCCCGAGAGGGGCAGTCTCTTCCTTTCTGTGCAAGGCCCCCAAATGTCAGAGCAGCAAGAATATAGAACATATAGTTAACACAGATACCAGGTCTTAGGAGGAACTGTGAGTTTCTGCTTGCCTTCTTGTGCTTTGGCCTTGTAAACGACATACCCCGTTGGTCTGAGGAGAACAAGAGACGCACAGATCAGAACTGCCCAGCCAGACCTAGAGCCTGCAGTTCCAAGTACAGGCAGGCCAAGGGGCAGGTTTGCTGAACCCCAATTTCCTTTAGGTGTGCAGGCGAAATAAGTGAATGCTGCTTCATGCTACCGAGTTTGAGATGTCACACAGTGTTATTGTGGCAATACATTCCTGATACAATTAGTGTGTTTTATGAAATGATACTTCTAATTTTTTGAAATTGAATTTATTAGGTGACGTTCGTTTACAAAACCATACAGATTTCAAGGGTTCGACTCAGTAATACATCCGCACACTGCATCGTGCGCCCATCGCCCCAAGCAATCTCTTTCTGTTCCCATTTCCGCCCACTTTGCCCACCTCCAGTTCCCGCCTTTCCCCCGGCTATCACCCACATGTGGGAGGCAGAAATGGCACAGAGAAGTTAAAGAACTTGCCCAAGATCACACAGCTAATAAGCCAGGGTTTAAACTCGGGCAGCTGGACCCCAGAGCTTTTCTGTTGCCCACCACACTCTGTAGACCCGGTGACTGGGGTGTTGTGTGTGTTGGGGAGGAGGAAGGACCGAAAAACTAGGTGTGAGGGTTATGAAGGCAGAAACAACGGTGCGGGTTGTAACGTACAAATTCCGCGGTGAAGGCAGTGGGAGAGACCCCGAGGCTCGCATTGCTCACGCCGCTGAGACGCGCACTAGTCACTGTCCCTGCAACTTCCCCCACTGCCAACACTCATTGACCACTTGGGGTTTCTGCTCCTTCACATCGCCGCGCTCTGATTCAAAATGTAAGTGCATCAGATGGGCAGAAACAAGGCCATGTGCCCCCATACCCAAGCTGGAAGGGAGTCTGAGGGATACTGTTTAGCTTCTTTAGTCAGATACAGGTTCTGCTTCATGAGGTGAGGGTCTCATATACAGGAAGATGTTCAAATGCTGGGCAGCCAAAAATCATGACAAACGGCGGTATACCAGATATTTTGCTTTTCCTTTTCTTTATTTCTAAAAGGGGCTTTGTGTTATCCTGTTGTATTCTCCAGTATTATTTAGCAGCTGTTTTGTAGGTAATTAAATTTCCCACTTACTATGCTGTTGATTTCACACTCTAGGATGATGAACCATATCTTAATTTTTCAGGGAAGAATGAAAGTCACTAAGAAATCTGGACTCAGAAGAAGGTACTGATTGAATATAATCTTTGGTTGTTTCCCTTTGGGGAGTATGTTAAGTGTATTAAGTAGCTTTTGCTGTATAACAAATTACCTTAACATGTGTGACTTAACATGATAATAATATATTAGTTAATGATTCTGTGAGTCAACAGTTTGGGCTGACTCAGTTCTGCTGATCTTGGCTGGGCTCACTCAAGCTTCTGTGGCCTCCTCCAGTTTTGGCCCTGCCCTGCCCTGTCCCCCCCCCCCCCCCCACACACACATTTCTGGCGGTTGGCAGGGGTGAACAGGGCAATTGGCTGTGTGTCTCTCACCATCCCACGCATTCACCTAGCTCTTTCACATGGTTGAAGTCAGGGCCCCAAGTAGAGCAAGCAAGGGGAAGATTCAATGTGAAAGTCCTTTTAACTCTCTGCTTGCTTCAAGTTTGCTATTGCCTCATAAAGTGACGTGACACCAAACCCTGGGTTAGTATGAAATGGGACGATGGTGCGGCAGCTCAAGAGCCAATTGTTAAATTTCCAGGAATTTCACAAGCCCGTTGTTAAACTGCTTATAGCTTGAAATTGCCATAATGGGATGTTTACCCACAGAAATTGGTAAATGCTACAATCCAGTGCTCTCTCTCTCTCTCTTTTCAGAGAGCCAGTTTACCACTCTGTCTCTAGGACTGTCTGAGGACATGCATACACAGAAAGGAATTACTGCAGCTGTTTTTTAAACTATCAGACTGAATGTGGTCTTTTTTTTTTTATATTTGAGAGTCACAGTTTTCGAGTATAACCATTATTGGAAGGGTATGTATACAAAGATAGGTTGTGTATGCATTGATCAGTCAAAGGTTCACGCTGTAGTGGTCACCGATTTTTTTTAAAAGCATCCTGTACTGTTTTTCAGTAAGAGACCCTGCTAGAACCAAGCTAAGCCACTCTCAGTGACACAGTGATTTATCCAAGGGATCAACCCATGAACCAAGCTAATTCAGTCAGAATTACTCCCCAGGGTTTTTTCAAACTGAAGTTGGGGGAGGAAAATCCCTCTTCTATATTGTGTTGATATAAGCCAAGAGCTGCCAGCAGTCATAATTACACTTTTGTGGGGGACAGTCAGCCTAAGAGAGAACAGCTAACACACAGAGATTTGCATGAAAGAGAGGCAGGAACAGACAGAAAGAGACTGAGAGAAAGAAAGTTGGTTGTGTCTAATACAATATATATATTGTCTAAAGTAGATTGAATTAACATTCTGTCACTTACACCCAAATAGTCCCGACAAATATACCAACACACGTATCTTGTTGCAGAGGTGGAGAAACTAGGACGAGGGAGGGATAACATTGCTGTGCAAAGACAGGATCTGGGTCAGGGCATCGACCTCATCCCTGGGGGTTAAATTAAACAAAGGAGGGCATTGCTAATATCATATGAGGAACTCCTCTGAGATTTGTAATTCTCTCTTCCGCTTGCCCCTGTGTCAGTTCGAGGTATGGTTGAAGATAATGGAAATGACTCCGGATAATTGAAGCAGAACGAGACTTGCTACAGGGAATTAGGTGATTACAAAGTTGTTGGGAGGGCAAGCGGCTGAGCTTCCAGGAATGGTTCCCCTGCCCAGGAAATAATTTATCCCAGCGCCTCGCTTGAGGATCTACCACCTCAACTGCAATTCACATTTAAAAAACAACAACAAACCTGTGCTCTGTCTCTTTGCAGCCACAGAGCTAGTGAAATTTGTTTCTGAGACCACAGAAAAAAACAAATACCACTTGACTGTGCCTGTTAGCAGAGATGCCAGCAGCCACAGCAGCACGAACTCACTCCGTAATCCCTAAAGGCTGTGCCTCCTTAGAGGCAACAACATTTTCTTCTGTATCATGCCAGACCACTTCCAATGAATCATTACATATGTGTTTGTGTACATATGTGTATAAAACAAATGGGATAACACTAAATTTTGGTCTGGTTGCTGATTGATTGAAAGGACTAAAGGACCTCTATTCGGATGACCCTTCCTTCCTTCCTTCCTTCCTTCCTTCCTTCCTTCCTTCCTTCCTCCCTCTTCTTTCTTTCTTTCCCTCTTTCTTTCTTTCTCTTCCTTTTCTAAGTGAGAATGAAAGGATATGACTGGCTTTCTAATTTCTTTTCTTTTTTTATGACTGGGTTTCTTAAAGAGATCACTCTGATCCCTAATTTAAACATGGAATCAGAGTTCTTGGGAATAAATCTAAAATACTTAGGAACAATATTAAGGATTAAATAAAGGAAGAGGCATGTAGCTTTTTGAAAATCACTTTAAAGTTTCTTTTTGAAAGGAAAGTTTGGATTTGTATATACACATCTTTTTCATTTAAAAACAAAAGTCTTTGTAATTTATGAAGATGAAAATGTGTATTCATTAACTTTTAAAAGAGCAGAATTTTATAGTTTTGTCTAAATTCTATCTCAACATTTACAGAGCAAACAACAAATATATTATCTTTTTAACAACACAGCAGAAAGGGCAAAAATAAAAACAAATTTTTAAAACTCCTCCAAATGCTAGAAACTAAAAAAAACACAAAACTAAAAAAGTATAAAAAAGGAAAAATAACTCTGAATCTAAGCGTAAATAGCATTTATGGGCTTGATTTCACATAACAGATAATCAGATCAATATATCACCCAGCCAATGCCACTGAATCAGACTATAGAGTTCAGTGATGTAAGACAAAGAAAAGTCTAAATGATGGAAAAGAACGAGGGAGCCACTTGGCGGAGAGGAGCACCCGGCCTCACTCTCATTCCTCGCTGGGCACAGACATGCCCCACGGGCCGTGGGGGCTGTGCGAGGGACAGAGGAGGCTGGGCAACCCTGAGTTATTGCCCTTGTGTGGTGACCCTGCTGCGGGAGCCCCATCTCCGTCTGAGACGCATCGATCCTGGCGCCACTCGCGACTGTTAATCACCACAGCCCAGGGAGCGGCCTGAGTGTGAGCCTCGAACAGCCAGAGATTCCACCCCGTCTCTATGGGCAACCAGTTTGTTCTAAAGTCAGTGTCACCCAGCTTCATGCTCCCACACTGGGGACGTCCCCCTTGCTGGCTGTTGTGGGAGTGTGATGGGGTCTGACTGGGTGGTCCAGAGAGAATGTGTGGGGTTGAGTGAGGGCCACTGGGCTCAGATACTGGGGTCCCCCAAGGGAGGACTCGAGGCTTGGGTTCAGCTGCAGCTTTGGAGAGGAGAGCGGTGCCCTGGAGGATGAGTCTTGCTCCTTGTGCTGAAGGAACGGAGGACGACAGCGGCTCTCCAGGGGACCTGGGGTGGGAGCAGTAGGTCTGAGGGGTGCGGGCGGATCCGAGCCTCCCAGCAAGGGAGGCTGGCCTGGTCTTCCTGGTGGTGGGTGAGGAGGCAATGTCAGCCGCGGCTCTCAGGGGTTGAGCCCTGGTGACCAGGGGCTGCAGATGGTATTCCCTGGGAAAGGGTCTCTGAGATGGAGACTCGCATTCCAAAGATTGGTTGGGCAGTTCTCTTGGGGTCCACAACGGAGGGAAGGAAAGGAAGCAGGATTGGGAATATGGGGAAGCTGAGCCACAATGCAGCCTCACTGGAAAGCTCCGCCGGCCCTTCAGGGGTGGCCCTGCAGGGCTGTGCCAGCCTCGATACTGGGGCTGGCCTTTGGGCCCCCACAGTGATCATTCACAGGAGGGGAGCCTCCCAGGGAAGGAGGGGGTCTCAGTTGAGGTGGCTGCCTGCACCTGAGGAAACCCACAGGGGTACTGACAGCCAGGGCTCTCTGCCAGCATGCTCCCAGCTGTTGGGGGGATACACCCGTCATCCCTGAGGGACCTTGGTGGCCCGTAACAGTGTCTGCCACAGTAAGAGAACACAGTCGGGCTCATAGGAGGAGTGGGTTTGGTGAAGGTGATGGGTTCTGTTTTGGACATGCTGCGTTTGAGGTGTCTAAGGGATAGGCGGATGGGGCATCCAGTGGACTGTGGGTGTATAGGCCTGAAGCTCTGCAGGAAGGTCAAGCACAGAAATACAGATTTAGTGAAAACATAAAAGTGGAGTGGAAGTTAGAGGATCGACGGGGCAGTGAGCTCATTCATTTGGCAGCTGGTCCTCAGAGGGTCCTCTAAAGAGGAGGCACCTGGATAAGATCAGCAAAAACCAGTGGGTTTAAGAATTCCCAACTCAGCTGGAGCCCTGGAGTGGAGTGAGAGCCCTGGCCACGCACAGCCTAATAGAGCTCTCGGCGACTGATGTGCCCATCAAGTGGAAATACTGACTGCCTGATGAAAAATAGCACGGCCCAGGGCATGGGGATGCTCACGGGGAGGCCTCTCCTTCAGCTCCCTCCATCTCCCAGGCCTCCCTCTGCCAGTCCTTTGCTTTGAGGCCTCTCTGTCCCTCTCCCCTGCTCTCTCTCTCCCTCCTCTGTCCAGTTCCTTCTCCTGCCCTCCCTCTTCACCCACTAGAGGGCAGCAGCTTACAGGCCAGGCCCCAGCGTCCATTCTCAGCCTTTGGCCGTGCTCTGCCCTCTAGTGGTGGTTGGTGGGGTCGGGGTCGGGGGAGTTGAGGGGGCCAGGCACCAAGGCTACAGTCAGGCTCTTGGAGCTCCTCACCCAAGAGTCAGGCCTATACTGGTAGGACTCCTGGGTGGTGGGAAATGTCATGTTCAGTAGAGAGGGCAGGAACTGCTTCTTCTTTGCCCTGCTTTGCTGAAGTGGCCAGCTGTAACTGCCTTGAACAGGTGGGGCCGCCGAGGCTCAGAGAAGGGCCAGGACCTTCTCAAGATCTCTAAATGGACAATCCCTTTCCTCTGCTTGCTCATGGAACCGCAGCAACTGGGGCTGGATCTTGTCGCCACCAACCGTCTCCCAGGGCCTTCTTGAAAGGATTGTTCCTGGAAATAACAGGTTTCAGCTTTGTCCCGAGTGTCAAGGGCCCAGTGCTGGTCCCCGGGCTGTTCCATTCTGCCTCACCTGGAAGCTCCACCCAGGTCCGGTTGCCTGGGTGTGTGAGGTGCCAGTGATTCCTGAAAGGCTCCTGTGACTGACCGCAAGTCAGGGGAGCTACACCTGAGCAGTGCGCCTGGGCCCGCATTCCTGAAGGCATGGTCAGGCCAAGAAAGGCTAAGTTTTTTCAGGTGAGATCTGAAAAATGAAATAACCTGGTTGGGGAGGGGGTGTGCTGGGCTTAAACCCCTACAACAGCAGGTTGGGGACCAGAGTGCTTGCCTGGAGTTAGGCCCCAGCTCAAACCCCTGCCTTCCCCCCCAACAGCCCTCCCCATACACTCGTACAACAGACCGGCTTCAGAGCTGCGGCCACTTAAGGGGCAGCCTTGGCTCCTTCGAGCCCAGAGAGCAGCTCTGGTCAAGGGGAGGTTTGAGGAGCCAGGCCTAGGAGTGCACGGATTTCAGTAGCATCACTGCCCTGACCTGTGTCCTGCAGGCCTCTAGATACTGGGGTTCCTTCCCTGGGCTCAGCCACATCATTCTGTAGAAGTCATCCATTTCATTTGCTTTGGCTGAGCTGGCTCTGCGGCCCCTGTCCCTTCCAAAAGAAGATGGAAACCCAATAAGAGGTGAAGCCTGGATAGCGCTGAGAAACACCACCGAAGAACGGCCCTGGCTATAGCCCGGGGCGTTCAGGAACAGAGCCCCAGGTGGCTGGCGCCTCTGGCCTGTGACCGCAGACATGGGCCGGTCCCAGCCCAGCGCCTCTCTCATTTGCATGGCCTTCTTTCAGTGACTACCATGAGGACCTGATGGAGAGTCACGCCCAGAGTCTTTGTGGACATCTGGTCTCACCAAATTCACCTCTATTTTCATATTTTTGGTTTCATTTTGGTTTTTCCTCTTTCTTTAAATTTTCCAGAACAGAAGAAATGTTATTATTCCAGTAGTTGACCTATCCTTCATCTGACTCACTGCTGCTTCCTCTCAGGGTAGCACAAAATGGGGAGCCCTGGCCTGCTGAGATGCTGCCGATCTGCGGGGGATGAGGGGAGTGTTTGGGGACCTTAAAGCAATGTCTTTGGTAACCTCTACGTTTTGGCTGTCCTCCGGCTCTCATCTCAAGCGTAAGACCTGGTGAACTCACCTCAGAGTTCTTCCATACAGAAGTAAGGCTTCCATTCAGTCCATGGCAGCCCCCTCCCCTCTCTTCCCCAGGCAAGAAGGTGGATGTGACGTAAGGTGGGTTTCACCCAGGCTGGAGGTAAAGGGCTCAGTGGGGTGTAGGAAGAGTGACAGAGAGATAAGAGAAATGAGACGTCAGATAGGTGCCTGGATTTCCTTTCCCTGCCCCGCATCTGGTGGGAGTGTTGTATAGATAAATAAATTAAGGGGAGAAGCAAAAGCAGAGGGGGTTTCTACCTTACTCCCTGTTTGGAACTCTGAGAAGAGACTGTTTATAAATGTGCAGGGGGCGCAGGGTGACCTTGACAAATGGGGACAGACCCTGCAAATGTCCATGCGGTACAGTGGTTTAGAAGCAGGACCTGAGCTAGTGCCCCTAGGTCCCCATGTGGAACGGACCTAGATGTTCTTGCATGCTTCATAGCAGGATGTGCTTGGAAAATCAGTGGGTCACCATTGTGGGGAGGTAATTGGGGGTCACCACGGTGGCCGAGAGACGGTCAGCCTAAGCTTCAGGCCAGGTGGGAAACATGGCTGAGCTCCCGTAGATTCTATACCATGATTAATGGAGGGGGCCGTGAACCAGTCAGAGTAGAAACATTAACGCCTCCCTGAGCCAGAGGGGGCTGAAAATTGACCAGCTGCACAACACAGTGAGAGGAATGTCCGCGTGATGCCCATATTCCAAGTGCACAAAGGGCGTGGTGCTGAGTGCAAAGGACCCAGAGGCAGAACACGTCCTTTATCACAGCAGTCCCCAAGCTTTTTGGCACCAGGGACCGGTTCTCTTGCTCGCCCACCTGCTGTTCACCTCCTGCTGTGTGGTCGGTTCCTAGGAGGCCACAGACTGGCATCGGCCTGTGACCCAGGGCTTGGGGACCCCTGCTGTATCACACTTCCAAGGCCCCTTGCCCCATGGCTATGCAGTCACCTAAGACCCCACCTGTACGCAGAGAAGAAGACGTAGGGAGGATATGTGAACAATTTGGTGTTTACCGGAAGAAACTGGATTATTTAAACAGATCGCTTTGTTTAGAAAACCTGGGGATACCATTTAAAAGCAAATCTACATTTTCCTACCCAGAAGGGTGTGGTTATCTCACCTGAAGAAGATAAAGAAGTTACATTTCCTTTGCACAACTAAGGCACAGCTTGTGAACTTGTGACCTGCCACACCTGATAGGCAGAATGTTCTGGTCTGGAGGGGCAATCTGCAGTTTTTTTTCCACAGGGCTGCCTTCCTCTACATTTGTTCAGATCAAGGGTACAAATGAGATTTTAGAGAACACTGATCTCTCTGCATGTCCACTCCCCTCCAGAACACTGACTCCCCAAAATTTTTTTTTCTCCGGATGGGTCTTTTCCAAGCATATGTTGTTCATCGAACTCTCTGGATTCAGAGTTTACTGGGGAGCTTGTTTATTCGCACCGCTTCTTATTACTACGGGTACTCACTTATTCCTTTATTTCTAATCTATTTATTTATTTGCTCATTCATTTATTCACTCACTCTCTCACCTGCTCATGCACTCTCTTGCCCCTCCAGAAGACACTTCCTGATCACTCCTGCTGAGCTCCGCTGTACGAGGTATGGCAGCAAATGGGAGCTGCTCCCATCTTCCAGGAGCTCACCTGGTGGGAGAGAAAGCTAGAGCAAGGCAGCGAGGACTCAGAAAATGAAAGAGTAGGTGGGAAGGGCCACAGAGGGGGCGGAAGCTCAGAAGAGGGAGAAATCTCTGGAAGGGCCATCTCATGTGGATACTTTGCTCTTGACCTGCTCTATTGGGCGTAGAGCTCCCTAAACTTGGGCATGGGGGCTGCGGTCACCAGCCAGTACGGCAGGGGTCATCAGCTGGCTCTCTGCCTGGAACCCACGCTGCCTCACTTTGCGCTTAGTGTCATCGCCGTGAAGCAGGCTGGTATGGGATCAGCTCATCCGTAGGGCACTACCAGCACCGGGCCTTCAGGAGTCTCGGTAAGGGGTGGATTTTTACCTCGCTGGAGAGAGGAGAATGTTTAGCTAGTTTGTTTTTTTTTAAAGATTTTATTTATTTTTAGAGAGAGGGAAAGGGAGAAGGGAGGGAGAACGAGAAGGAGAGAAACATCGATATGCAAGGGGTACATCTATCAGTTGCCTCTCCCACGCCCCCAGCTGGGAACCTGGCCTGAAACCCAGGCACGTGCCCTGGCTGGGAATCGAACCAGTGACCTTTGGATTTGCAGGCTGGCACTCAATCTATTGAGCCACACTAGCCAGGGCTTATTTCGCTAGTTTTCAATAGAAAGTTTGCATTTATAAACAGTCTCTCCCATATCCACAGCACAGTGTTTTCTGGGTGCTTGGTGTTCTTTATGCAGCGAAGGGAACCAGGGCCGACAGATGGGACTCTCTAGAAGCTATCAATCACTGGATCCGGCCTCAAGCGGCATGTCTGCACTTCCACTCTCCCAGCAGAGTAGCTGATTGATGGGGAGCCTGGCTTACAGACCAGCGTGAGCACTCCCCCACTGCCTGTGGCCTTGGGGATACTGGAGGGACAACCACAGGGAAAGACTGGACTTCATGCTACCTTGGTGTTGGGGGGACAGAGGCATATCTCCCTCAAAGGCGCCAGAACTCGGGCTTCGGGATCCTTCACTTGCACAGACCTCTTCTAAAGCCCTGCGACTAATCTTTTTAAATAAAAAATTGAGATAAAATTCACTTAACATTAACCGTTTAAGTTATTTTAAAGGCACAATTCAATGTTTTGTTTTTTGCATATTCATAATATTGTGTGTTCATGAGTACTAGCTAATTCCAGAGTATTTTCATTGCCCCCAAAAGAAACTCCACTCTCATTAAGCACTTGCTCTTCAATTTGTCTTCCCCTCAGCCCCTGGTAACCACTAATCCATTTTCTGTCTCTATGATTGATCCATTCTAGGCATTTGATTTAAATGCAGTCACACAATATGTGGCCTTTTGTGTCTGGCTTCTTTCACTTAGCATAATGCTTTCAAGAATCATCCATGTAGTATCACGTATCCATTTTTATGATTGAATAATATTCCACTGTATGGATATGCCACATTTTGTTTATTCATTCATCAGTTGATGGACATTTGGGCTTTTTTTGACCTTTGGCTACTTACTGGGCTATTTACTATAATATGAAAATTGGTGTCCAGTCTTTGGGTGAATCCATGTTTTTTAATCCTCATGGGTGTGTACCTGGGAATGAAATCGCTGGGCCATATGGTAAGTTTATGTTTAACTTTTTGAGGAACTGCAAACTGTTTCCACAGTGGCTACACCATTTTACCTCCCTAACTATAATGTATGAGGATTTAAATTTCTCCATATCCTCACCAACAGTTCTTATTTTCTGCTTTTTAAATGGAGCCATCCTAACGGGTGGGAAGAGGCACCTCGTTATGGTTTTGATTTGCGCTTCCTAATGACGAATGATGTTGGACGCCTTTTCATGTGCTCAATGCCATTTGACTATCTTCTTCGGAGAAATGTGTATTCGAGTCCTTTGCCCTCTTTAAAATTGGATTGTTTGTCTTTCTGTTGTTGAGTTGTAAGTGTTCTTCATATATTCTGAGTACTAGACTCTTATCAGGTTTGCAACTCTTTTCTTTAATTCGGTGGGTTGTCTTTCATTTTCTTGATAGTGTCCTCTGATGCATAAAAATTTCAAATTTTGATGAAGCCCAACTTATCTATTTCTTTTGTAACTTGTGCTTTCGGTCACGTATTTAAGAAACTATCACCTAATCTAAGTTCATAAAAATTTACAGCTAAGTTTCCTTCTGAGAGTTTTATAGTTTTAGCTCTTACATTCAGGTCTTTGAGTCATTCTGAGTTAATTATTGTATATGGTGTGAGATAGGGGTCCAAATTTATTCTTTTTCATGTAGATATTTAGTGCCCCAGCACCATTTGTGGTTGTCTTCTAAATTAGAAAAAAAGAGGAGGTAAAAACAAAAAAATACATTAATATTATCTTTGATATTTACCTATGCTGATACTTTTACCAGTGTTCTTTATTTCTTCATGTGAACTTGAGTTACTGTTTAGTGTCCTTTCATTTCAGCCTGAAGACTTCCTTTAGAATGTCTTGAAGGACAGGTCTGCTAGTAATGAGCTGTCTCAGCATTTGTTTGCCTGGGGATGTCTTAATTTCTTTTTTCTTTTTTTTTTTTTAATTTTGAAGGATAGTTTTACTGGATATAGAATTCTTGGTAGACATTTTGCCCCCAGCATTTTCATATGTCATCTCACTGGCTTCTGGCCTCTGTGATGTCTTTTTTCCCCAAACATTTACACAGATGTTATTTATTTATTTTTAGAGAGAGGGGAAGTGAAGGAGAAAGAGAGGGAGAGAAACATTGATGTGTGGCTGCGTCTCACGCGCCCCCTACTGGGGACCTGGCCCACAACCCAGGTATTTGCCCTGATTGGGAATTGAATCGGCACCCCTTTGTGTCACAGGTGGCTCTAAAATCCACTGAGCCACACCAGCCAGGGCTGGCCTCTGTAATTTCTGATGAGAAATCAGTTGTGATCTTGTGGAAGAACACTTGTACAAGATGAATTACTTTTCTGTAGCTGCCTTCAAGACTGTTTCATTGTCTTTGACTTTTGATACTTTGGTTACGAGGTGTCTATGGCACAAGCTTATGAGGTGCTCCTGGCATTTCCACTGGGATGAGGTGCCCTCATTGGTATGTCATGGATATAGGACATGGGTTGCAAATGACAGCTTGTGGGACAAATCTGGCCTACAGTCTTTTTTTTTTAAATAGCCTGTCAGCTAGGAATGGTTTTTGTATTTTAAAAAGGATTAAAAATCAAAATAAAAATATTGTGTGACATGGGGAAATTATATAAAATTAAACTTTCATTGTCTATAAGTAAGGTTTTCTTGGAACACCGCCACATGCATTCATTGACATTGTCCATGGCTCTTTTCTCACGGCAATGGTAGAGTTGAGAAACTGAGATAAGGACTGGTCACCCTGCAAAGCCTAAAATATTTACTGTTTGTCTCTCTACAGGAAGAGTTGCTATCCCTTGATATGAGGCACTGAGAGGGAGGGTTGAAGAAGGAGGGTGAACAAAGCGGAGGCCATGTATAGACTGAGGCTGGCAGGCTGGCTTTGAGCACAGGTGAGATATTCCCTATAAACGCTCTAACACACTGGAGAAGGCTTTCAGGGGCCTGGAGATTATGCAAGGTCAACACGGCAAGAGCAGGAAATGTGAGTTTTGATGTTAACATCACTTCATTCATCTCCTTAGGATGGCGGCAGGTAAGGAGTTTTGGTTTATTCTCATCAACACTTCGGTGGGAGAATCAGCAGCCTCATTTTATTGATGGGAAATTGAGGTAATGAGGGTCCATGAAAAGCACAGTGATGTAAAACACAGCTCTCTGGTTCTTGGAGGCCAAGTTTCTTCCTGCTGTGCATTCGTTCTGCTGAACCTCAAGCAGGTCACATCAGCTACTCCTATTACCTATGGTGGCAGCACAGGGATGTCACATGATGTGGCTCTGCTTTGGAGGGTCTTCTTCCTCACAGGCAGACCTGATCCTACACCTGAAGGCCACACTGTGTCGGATTCCGGAAGGGCTGCTGGAGTTGCTAATTGAAGCCCATCGAGGCTCAGAGTCTCCAGTTCTCCCCACCCAGGAAACCGTGAGCTGAGCCCTTCCCCACTTTATGTCCATTTGTCCCCTTTCTTCCTTCCAAGCTCCTTAACTTGTCATTTACAGTCCTCCCCTTTAGATACACTGCTTGACAAGATGGGTCATTAAAAACAATCTTTATGTTCTCACAATGTTCCTGAGGTCATAGGTACCTCCACATCTGGGTGACAAAGAAGTAAACCTTGCACAAAGAGAGGTCTGGTCCTTGCCCTCAGCTTCTGGGGGGTCATCTCTAATATGTTAGAATGTCATCCTTGATCACAGTGTTTTTGTTTGCCCTGAAGCCTCGAGCTTACCTGATAGTAATAATGTGATTTTGGATGGGAACTTTGGGTCATGAAATACCAGCTTGACCTCTCGAGGGGCTGGGCACTGACATTAGCCACTGAGCAGTCGACCATGTCTGTGTGATGGAACCCCAAGGCCCCTGACTCCACAGGGAGAAGAGAAATAGAAGCCTTGTGTTTGGAACCCTCTTGGATTCTGCCCTATGTCCTTCCTTTCTTGGCTAATTTTAATCTGTATCCCTTAGGTGAAATGGAAGGTTTTGGTGAGTTCTGTGCATCTTTCTAGCAAATTATTGAACGTAGTGGTGGTCTTGGGACACCTCCCCCAAACTTGCCACTGGTGTCAGAGGTGAGGGCAGTCTCGTGAGCTGTTCTCAGATAGTGCGGTTGGCTAACTTTCACAGCATCCACCGACAGCAGCCCCTGGAGAGGGGGAGGTTTGACGTCTGAGGGCCCTAGCTCCTGCTTAACCCCTGCCAGCAAGGCAGCTGGCTTTTCTTCCTGAACCTGTAGGTTGCCCTCCTTCCTGATCCTTTTTCCCTTTAAGTTTTCCATCTACTTCTTTTTCTCATCTGCTTCTCTACCCTCCTCTCTCTCTCCCTACTGGGTAGGGATCTGGAAGGACCCCCTTCTGAATCTTGGAGGGCTGCCTCTCGGGAATTTTCGGAAGAAGATGGCTCTACATTTTCTGAGAGCCTAGGCCTAGTAGGCTTTCGTGCAGCAAGAGGAGGCAGGACGGATACTCCGGGAACTAGTGGTAGTGAAGCCCCTTACACGCGTGTATGAGATCCGAGGAGCCCGTTATGACTGGGTTGGGCTAGGTCAGTCAGTACCTTTCTGCCCACTTTGGGTGCCAGCATTTTTACGCAAAATGCCAGTGAGTTCCACTGACTTTTCTTATCTTTTTTAAAAAAGATTTTATTTATTTATTTTTAGAGACGGGGGAAGGGAGGGAGAAAGAGAGAGAAAGAAACATCACTATGCGGTTGCCTCTCATGCACCCCCCCTACTGGGGACGCTCCCAACTGGGGACCAGGTCTGCAGTCCGGGCCTGTGCCCTGACAGGGAATCTAACTGGTGACCCTTTGGTTCGCTGGTCAGTACTCAATCCACTGAACTACACCAGCAAGGGCTCCACTGACTTTTCTACAACAAAACTAGTGAAACTTCTATAATGCAAGATTTTAAAAGTATAAGAGAGGATGAGTAAAAAAGTTACGCACTATATTTTGACTGGAACATTATTCATAGATTAGTGCAACTGTTAAATTAAATATATAATATAAATATAATTTCAAGTCTGTATGTGCATACATAGATCTGAAAGTAGGGAGCTAGTGGAACTCCTCTTCACCGAGTAGTGATGGCTAACATTTAAGGAAAGCTTATTATGCGTCATACGCTCTTCCAGCTTTTTCAAATGGGCCATGTTATTTCAGTCTTAGAGCAACTGCCTCTGGTGGGCATTGTAATTGACAGAGGGGTAGCATGATGTTCAGAGACCCTGTCCAGGCTCGCACAACTGCAAAAGACTAGGGCTGGGATTTGAACGCAGGTGGTCCGCTCCAGACCCCGTGTTCTTCCCCCCCCCCCCCCGCCTCTTCCTGCTAGGGAAGCAAGCTCTGCCATGCACCATTTTTTAAAAATTTAATCTTTATTGTATTTTTTCCCATTACCATTTAGTCCCCTTATATGCCCTTTCCGCCACTGCACTATTTGGATCCTCTTTTTTGATCATCTTGGTTCTTCTTCGGAGTAGGGCTCATGCAGTTTTAACTGGAATCCTGAGAAAACGGGGGTTTTAGTGCTTGGCTGATAAAACCATTGTAGAGATTCTTAGGCTCTGCCTGTGCCGTGGCTGAGCAGTCATTCTGTTGGCACAGAGCACTCATCCAGTTGTTATTCCGCACATATTGCTGTGGGATGGGGCAACGGGGATTTCTGCTGGAACCCCTCCTTCCATGGCCTTTCCTGGGCTACATTGGCAAACAGCTTCTGCAAGTGTCTGTCCTGGGGTCTGAGTTGGACAGTGGCTGGTAGATCAGTGAATACTTGGAACTTTCCAAATGCTGTGTTCTGGCTCTCTGGCCTCTGGCCGAGGCTCCCAGGCACCATAATCATGAACTCCTGCAGGAAGCCCAGAGGATCCATAGATAGGTATCAGAGCATCAGCTTCTGCCCAAGTACACACAGCGACCCCTGACGTCCTTAGATGGAGAGAAGTCAGGAGAGAGATGGTGGCGAGGGGGTGACAGGGCAGGAGCCCTGTCATGGGGGTTGGAGGCTGAGGAGGGAGCTGGGTTTGTGGAGCACCGTGTCCTTGAACGCGGGCTCTACGATTGTCTCTGGCATCTTCCTATCACCACAGGGGGTCTTGGTCTGCACAGGCAGCCCTGGGGCCGGCATTGTGGCCTGGGCAGTCCGTGGCCTCCTGGCCACTCTTGGCGCTCTGTGCTTCACTGAGCTGGGGGCCCTGGTCCCCGATTCTGGTGGGGGGGAGTAGGCTTTCATCTTGCGTGCCTTTGGCTCCTTGCCAGCCTTTCTGGTCATGTACACGTTTGTGCTGGCGGGCCGCCCAGCCGCCATCACTGCCATCTGTCTGAGCTCTGCTGAGTATTTAGTGGCCCCCTTTACCCTGGCTGCTCCTCACTACTCCAGGCGATGCCCAAACGTGTGGCTGTTACTTGTATCCTGCTGCTGACGCTGGTCAACTGCTGGAGCCCGCGGCTGGCCGCCACGCTGATGACCACGTGCATAGTTGCCAAAGTGTCCTCCTTGCTGGTCACCGTTGGGGGTGGCCTGGCAGTGCAGGGCCAGGGCCGAAGCAACACTGAAGCGCTTCTGTCCGCCTTCCATAATGTGATGCAGCAGACTGGGAGCATCAGCGCGGCTTACCAAGGCATGTGGTCCTTCGATGGCTGGAACAGTCTCAGCTATGTGGTGGAGGAGCTCAAGCACCCCCAGGTGAGTCCATGATACCGCTTTGGGGGGGCGAAGTCTCTGGGCATCAGCACTTTTAGTTGTCCTCATTTGAGCTAACTAAGACCGTGAGAAATTGGCTGAAAACAAGGGTTCCCTTCCTGTGCTCATGGGAATTGAATGCCAGCCACTGTCTACTGTGATTCGTTTAAGGAATTACATAAATAATAACTTCTCCAGTGAGCAGAGAAGTTCATAGTATCACCCTCATTGGCTCGTTTTGCTGCCCTGCGAGGTAGGCTTTATCATCCCAGTTTTCACATGGGAAAACTGAGATTTAGAAAGGAAAAGTGATTGTGATTTTGAGGTCATACCTGTAGCAAGAGGTCATGCTTGATGACTCAGTTTGATATCACCTGGCTTGTTCTCTCCGGAACATTGTAGCAGATACTTAACTCACACATGCCAAAGCATGGGAACCATGACAGGACATAGCAGTGTGGTTTGGGACAGGAGAATGGGCCAGTCCTGCCTGGCTCATCCACCGGTGAACCTGGGGCTGGCTAGTCATTGCCCTGGTAGGGGATGGGTCTGCAGTGCCCCTCGGGAAGCCTTTGAAACATTTGGGCTCTTCCGTCATTAGCGATATTAACTTCTTGCTATAAATATATTTGCTTAGAAGGCTATTTGTTTTCTTGTTCCTCTGCAGGAGTTTTAAATTCTTATAGGATGAGAACTGCCAGTTTTTTCCCCTCTGGCCTTTGGGTTGGCTTAGGGGTTTTGGCCCAGCTCTGAGCAAAGACTCCCTGGAGGGGAATTTGGGAGATGTTGTGAGAAGAAGAGATTGGAGACTGGAGTCCAAGAGTAGAGAGAGACAGGAGTCCTGGGACATACTTTTTATTCTTGCACGTAATTCCTTGGACTTCAGCTCTTTGCCTATAAAGGGATCATAATAGCCTCATAGGGCTTCGGGGCATCAAACGGTATAATCGCGATGGCCGATGGCTAGGGCTCTGAGTACTGCAAACAGTCGTGATTCCAGGCGAATGGTTAGTGGGTGCTCAGGCTGGCTCTGGGCTGGTGTGGGGGCCCCAGAGAGGGGCACTGTCTTATTCTTTTCGCAGGAGCTAGATCCGTCTCTCTCTGAATCCATCCAGGCCCGGGACTCGGAGCCGGTCCAGAGAACGAGCAAGGGGCCCACAGATGAGTGAGACAAACTTCCACGCCACTGAACAGGAGTTGGAGAGCTTTTCCTACAAGGTCTTAGACTTAGTATTTTAGGCTTTGCGGGATCCACGATGTCTGTCATGACCACTCGACTCTTGTAGCGTGAAAACAGCTGAAAGTAAACCAAAGAGCCTGGCCGCATGTCAATAAAAATTTATTTACAAAAACAGGCAGCAGACTGACTTTGGTTCATGGGACCTGGTTAGCTGATCCCTGCCGTTTACTGAGCATTTTTGACAAACATGATTTCAAAGCAAAAACAAAGTCTTTCCTCTGAATGCTGGGTATTTGAACTCCTGGCTCTAGCTCTGCCCTTGGAAGCCCACATTAGGCAAATCTTTGTTTCATGCTTTTTGTTAAGAAACTGCAGAGCTTACGTCAGGCCAGGGCCAGCCTTAAGCCCATGTGCCTGGGATTCAAGTAAAAAATTAAGGTCCTTGAGAATGAAACCAGAAAATGTCTCTGTTCTTGTGGTGCCTTTGCCAGAAAACTGTCCATGGCGCACCTGTAGGGCTCTGTAGCTGTCGCAGCTCATTAGCTGGTGAGCAGGTTGCCCAAGATGAGTCAAGTTCAGAAGCGCTCCTCCGGGTCCCTCCCCTCTGACTCAGTGTAGGGCTGGGTCATGCATGGTGGCTGCTCACCAGCTGAGGGCACCCCACTTCGAGGCCCACAAGTGGGGGGACCCAGGACTCTGCCTCACTGGGTCCAGGTGGAGCCGTATTTCCAGGACTGGGATCATGAGGAACTAGCTGCTAGGGTGACTTTTTTTTTTTTTTGCCCTCAGATTCTCAGGTTTTATAACTAGAAGGGAGATGAGAGACCCCATCTCATATGAGAATTTATTGTTGTCTTATTTGTGTCACTTGCACAAGTTCCCATGTGACCTGCTAGGTTGGGTGACTTATCTTCCTGGTTGCGCAGGGCTGAGGGGCCCCCAAGGATGCTGGACTTTCAGTGCTAACATTGGAAAGTCTCAGGCAAACTGGGACAAATTGGTCACCCTATCTGGCCCCTGACTTTAGGATAGGAGGGGGCAGCACCGAGGCTTGGATGCAACAAAGCAGATATGCTTTGTCGAGGCTCTGCCTCCATTTGCTGCTGGAGCTCAGAGCAGGGAGACCCCTGCGAGGCAGAGTAGTCTAGTGGGCTTCCTGGAAGAGGAGGACTAATGCATTTTGTGGCAAAGCAACTGTATAGAAGCAGGAGGAACCTGAACCCAGAGAGCAGAAAGAACAGGGTGTTTGTGTCTCAAGGGAAAATGAAGGGGGTGTGAGGACAGGCCCTAAGATACTACTGCATCCTCAGCATCCCCACGCCCTCTCTCCCATGCCCACCTCCAATTTTTTCTGTGGGCAGACCTCACCCCTGGCAGAAAACTCTGGAAGTTAATTTTTATATTATATTGAAGAATGGGAGATATGCCACTCAGGGGAACTGCTTAAGGGCAGGAGGGTCCTGTCTAGTGGAGAGGGAAGAGGGCAGCCTGGGACTGTGCTGCAGCCCCCCAGGGACAGCTCTGTGCCACGTCTGGATGAGACCCCGCTCCGTCCTGGTAAAGAATGCCTCTTCTGGTTTTGTTTTGTGTTACGTTGTCAGTGTCAGTAACACATTCCACTGAGCCCTTTGATGCTGAGGGGGAAGGTTCTGGGCTCATCATTGCTTGCCTGTCCAGATAACCCAAGGTAAGCCAGAAGACAATGGGAGGAAGTCCTTAAGGAGACATGGAAGGTTGGGGGTAGGGGGCTGGTGCAGACATGCTTCTCCTACTTTGAAGTGTGTTCCTACTTTGGAGCCTAAAGCTATCCCTCCAGGGGAATGTTGGGTAAAGTTCCGTAGGTCCCAAGGGAGGCCCCTTCCGGCCTTGTGCTCCTGGCTCCAGAATGAAGCCCCGGGCCAGCGGGTGTGGCGTGGGAGAGAGCAGCCTACGCTCTGATCTCACCCAGTTTTCATTCATTCCTCGATTTTCATTGAGTGCTGACTCATTACATTTATTGGGTGACGGTAGGTCAGCTGGGCGCCGAGGCTTCAGCAATGCAAACAGGTCCAAGTGCCCACAGCCCCTGCTTCTCTCCCATCCTCTTCGCTGTCCCTCATACCTGGCAGAGAGGCCGAGCAGCTAGAGGCCCATTTTACAGATCTCCAGTGATCTCAGTTTCCAGTGATCCAGTTTTTTACTCCGGGGGCCAGAGTAGAACCCCTGGATGTGATGGCCCTCAGCCTGGGCCTGAGTCCTGGGAACCCAGATACCCGACAGTGTTGGCAAGGTGAGTCCTGGAATATTCCAGCTGAAGTGATCAGTGAACAGCTGACTACAACGATCTTTCACTTTCTCGTCTCTTCCCTGTGCCTCTGCTCAGTGGTTGTCCCTGGTAGGAATCCCTCCCCTTTTCGCCTGCCTGAATCTCTTCTAGTCTTCAAGGAGACCCCAGTGTAGGGACCTGATCATTCCGGAAGCTTTGGCAATGGCTCCTCTTCCCTCCCCACCCTTGTTAGCGCCTCCGTATCTCCACTGCTCTGACTGGTTAGTGCTCCTCCCAGCCCATTGCCCATTTGCATGTCCCTGCCCTGGGTCTCTGAGCTCATGGAGGAGGGGCAGGCGCCCTGCAGCTAGGGTGAGCTCAGTGCCATGCTAAGGGGCCCCAGAAGGACCTCACTGGCTAACACATGGCCTCTTCTCTTCCACTCTGCAGCAGAGCCTGGTGTGGGCGCTGATGATCGCCATGCCCCTGGTCACGGGCCCATATATCCTGGTCAACATCAGTGACCTGCTCGTGTTGTCACCCAACGACATCCTTTCCTCTGACGTGATGGCTATGAGCTGGGGGCGCGTGAGTTGCGCGACGTGTTCCTGGGCCTCCGGGCAGACGATCAGGATGGGGAAGGAGAGTGCCCCGTGGGGACTGAAACTTGCCCCAATGTCTGGCTCACTCAGTTTCCAGGTGGGGCCTTGTGGCAGCCTTCCACGTTGCTGCTGGGGTTCCCTCCCTCGATCCCTCTGTTGTCCTCGAAACCAGGTTCTGGGGGCCTGGGCCTCGCTGGTGCCCTTGGCTGTCGCACTCTGGACATTGGGCTAATGGGACGTCCTTCAGTGGAAGCTGTGTGTGCCATGTGGCAGCACGAGAGGGCCACGTGCTGAGAGATGGGGGTCTGGGCTGGCAAGGCGGTGGGAGCTGCAGGTGGGGCACTGGGTAGGACTGCAGGCTAAGCTTTCTCCTACTGGAAGCCTAGCATTTAGCTCCAAACGGGACTTTAAGATGTAGCGCTCTCTTCTTTTGAGAATGGGGCTCAAGCCTTCCATGCATCTGCATTAGAACTCCATCCAATCCCTTTACTTCAGGTTTTGGGGGAGCACCGCGCTGGCTCACACTGTGGAGGTTGTAGGTGATGGGGACGTTTGTGCACACCAGTGGTATGTGGGCAGCAGGAGGTGCAATGGGAGCAGAGCCAACATGTACCCTCTGGGCCACTCCCCGGGGGTACCTTCTGTCACGCTGCTAGCCTTTGCCGCAATCGTGCTGAATAATAGACAACCCTCGCATCTCAGGGTCTTACAACAAATGACTCAGGGCGCCATGAGTCAGTGGGTCGGCTGTGGCTCTGCTCAGGCTGGCTTGTGTTTGGATCTTCTCATTCCGACTTGAGTCCTGGGGCATGTGTTACCATAGCAGCTGGGGCTCAAGAGACCAAGCACAATGTCACGAGCATGGGTGGAGCCTCTGCCGTGTAATTCCTGCTCCCATTTCATTGGCCAAGCCCCGCACCAATGGATGGGAAACTCTTTTTCCGAAAAATAAAACAGTCTACCACCATAGTCCGCTATCCCTTTCCACGCTCCAGCCATAGCTGCCCTGTGCTCCCCTCTGTCCTGCTCTCTCTCTCCCCAGCCTCACCTCTGTCCCTCTTCCTGTCCTCTTCCTGTGAGCAGTAGGAAGTCAAAAGGCCTGGCCAGGAACTTGCTTTGGCCTCGGTGCTCTAGCCCCATATCCCAAGATACTTGGGTCTTGGCAGGTCTGGAGGGACACACTTGGCCACACTGGTATCCAGAGTGAGTTTGGCAGGGGAAGAGGACTAGCAGCTTCCCAGGGCAGATGTCCACTGTGGCGCCCCTGGGGGCTGCCTGACCCCTGCCTTTGCCCCCAGCCCCAGCGTCTGTCCATGGTTCACATGCATCGCCTCACACCAACTCCGGCCCTGACGTTCCCCACGGCAGTGGCCTTGGTTCTGGTCACCCCAGGAGACTTCAGCATCATTGTGAACTTCTTAGGCAAGTGAGACTGTCCTTCCAGGCTGAGTACCTTGCGGCCCCTGTGTGCACCCACTCACATATGTGTGCATATGCACGTATGTGTAAATATGTTCATTCACACTTTTGGGAGTCCCCTGTGTGTGTACACATACATCCCCACACACTCGTACACACTTCCGGAAGCGCAAGCTCAGGTGCCCTGCACATGCACACACAACTTCAGCCATTCTCCTCCAGTTAGGTTTCCAAAATTAAATGTGGCTCCTCCGCTCTTGCTCTGTTTACAAAAATTCAATGAGACCAATGTTTCACCAGGAGGCAGATGAGTTACAGGCTTGTGTTGTCTTTGTCACTTTTTTCTTTTGTTCCTTTACTTTGTCACCAAGATAATGTTAAAGCATATTCGGGCTTTACTCCCAGTGCTGTAGCCCTTGGCTCTGGTGAGGTTTTTCCTTGGAGCCTGATCTGCATTCTGGAGTCTGACCCCACATCTCTCTATTGAATCCAGGGCAGACCCGCAGCCAAGCATGAGCGGCGATTGCATCCAAGTGGAGAGGTGACCTGATCCCCTTTCGCACCTTCTCTGGGGCAGAGATGATGGACTGTTGTGCTATCCAGTTGTAATTTCACAGCCTCATTTGAAGCTGGTTTTGATCCTTAAACTAACAGGCAAGCAGAATGTCTGGGTGAAGAGGGAGCTCTCGGCAATTTTTTAAGCACCGCATGTTTCTTCTTTTGTTGTCATAAGCATAATGAATCTTCTGGGACAGGGGGTGCAGTGCTCCATGTGACTTTCTTCAGAACATTAAGCAACAGACACGATTTTTCTCATCTTTTTCCCGTGAGAAAGCATAAATCATTCCGTGGTGAGAATAAAATCCAATCCACGGTGACTGCAGGGGGTCTTCAGCCTGAGATTGGGGAGCGTGACTGAGAATGTCCCAGCACAGTGTGAGAATACTAGGAATTCATTTCATCTCAACTAGGACCCAGTGTCTCTGGTTTTAACCACTTCAAGAGATGGCCTGGTCCGGACCCCGCCTCCAAGTTAGATGGAGTTTTCATCAGGCCTATCAGCCACTCTCACACTGGAAAAGCAGGAGCCAGGGGACTGGGTGCTCCGTGCCCATCCACCACCAGCTCTAAGGTCGGGGGTCGGCTATGGGGGTGCTGGTCCCTGAGAAGAGCGCAGGGTTCCTTGAGATTCCCTCAGGCTCTCTTTTCTGGGGAATGCAGACACTCTCCATTCTTTTGAAAGTTGTCCTCCCCTGTTCAGTCCGGGGCAGTCAGAGGCTTGATCAGGAGCCTTGTGGTGACTGCACTGTGCGGTGCCCCTTTGCGCCTGAAGGTGAAGGAGGTGGGAAGGGGCCAACGTTGACCTCCCAATGCATCCTTGTCCTCATTGTCCCAGCCTTGCCTTCTGTCCTTGTCTGCATGGATCAGGGGAGCTGGAGGTGGCCGCCAGGCCCTGGATGAGCTTGTACCCCTACCCCAGGTTTACAACTCTCAGGTCGGCCTGTGGTGGCAGGGCCTGGTGGTGAGTGGCTAAAGCTTGCCTTTCAGCCTCCTTGCCTGGGTGATCCGTGGAACTGCCATCAGCTGCCTCCTGTGCTTGCGGATGAAGAAGAACCTTTCCTGCCCTTATGAGGTAGAGTTGGGGGTGATCACTGGGCTTTTTCAACCCTAGGCTGTTGCATGAGGCAGGTTGTTGGACCACAGCATCCTTCAAGACACAGAGGAAGAATGTAAGGCTTGGCCACCGTCATCTCTGATAGAGAATTCTGTGTTTCCTGGGGAGGGAGGAACACCTTAATCTCGAGGCATCGACTCTGCATGCTGGGGACTCATTTCTCCTCTGGCGGACCCCATGGGAGAACAATGGGAGAAAAATGCAGGAGGTGGCATGCACACAGTTGGGTTCACAGGGCACACGGAGAAGATCAGGCTCGTCCCAAAGCTTCTGCTCCCTGAAGGAGCCCTTGTAGCCCAGCAGGTGGCTCCCCTGGCCAGGCAGGGTATCGTGATCATGGCAGGGACTGGCAGGCAGGAGCTGGTGGCAAGCGGACGCAGCAGGAAGGTAGGTAGGAGGGCCAGCCCAGGGGTCCTGTACCACCTCCCATGCAACTCTTCACCATCCAGGTCTCTGCGCATTGCAGGTGCCCACCACTGTCCCTGCCCTCATGCTCCTTGCTTCTCGCTGCCTGGTGCTGGCCCCCGTCATCGGCCATCCCCAGACGGAGCTCCTCTGCGTCTTCCCGTTCCTGCTCAGCGGATTCCTGCTCTATTTCCTGTTTGTCTACTTTCAGTGCCAGGACAGATGCTTGCTGCTGGCCACTCTGCATCTCCAGCTGCTCCTGGAAGTTGCTCCAGCCACTAGAAATGGCGACTAAAGTGTGGGACCGGTCTGCTCCACACTCTTTGCTGCACACAAGTGGTCTGGCCGGCTTCTCCGTAGGTTGACTATGCATGATCCTAACCAGTTCCTGAAGTGCCATGACACAGCCGTTGTGGCATTTGGGATTAATCACGCAGCACAGTGTGTCCCTCCCTCTCCCGTGTCTTCTCTGAGAGCTCTTCCTTCAACCCAGGTGTCTCTCACGGCTGCACTGAATGGAAGAGTAAACAGCATCTTTACAGCTTGATTCCCATGGGAGGTGATTAGATCAGCCTATTACCTGTGCCAGGTGAGCTGGTCAAAGACGAAAAGGCAAAGAAACACTTAGAAGGTGAGACAAGAACGGGGTGGAAAGAGCCACTTGGCGGAGAGGAGCACCCGGCCTCACTCTCATTCCTCGCTGGGCACAGACATGCCCCACGGGCCGTGGGGGCTGTGCAAGGGACAGAGGAGGCTGGGCAACCCTGAGTTATTGCCCTTGTGTGGTGACCCTGCTGCGGGAGCCCCATCTCCGTCTGAGACGCATCGATCCTGGCGCCACTCGCGACTGTTAATCACCACAGCCCAGGGAGCGGCCTCTGAGTGTGAGCCTCGAACAGCCAGAGATTCCACCCCGTCTCTATGGGCAACCAGTTTGTTCTAAAGTCAGTGTCACCCAGCTTCATGCTCCCACACTGGGGACGTCCCCCTTGCTGGCTGTTGTGGGAGTGTGATGGGGTCTGACTGGGTGGTCCAGAGAGAATGTGTGGGGTTGAGTGAGGGCCACTGGGCTCAGATACTGGGGTCCCCCAAGGGAGGACTTGAGGCTTGGGTTCAGCTGCAGCTTTGGAGAGGAGAGCGGTGCCCTGGAGGATGAGTCTTGCTCCTTGTGCTGAAGGAACGGAGGACGACAGCGGCTCTCCAGGGGACCTGGGGTGGGAGCAGCAGGTCTGAGGGGTGCGGGCGGATCTGAGCCTCCCAGCAAGGGAGGGCTGGCCTGGTCTTCCTGGTGGTGGGTGAGGAGGCGATGTCAGCCGCGGCTCTCAGGGGTTGAGCCCGGGTGGCCTGGTGAATGTGTTGCAGTTCTTGGAAATAAGGAAGGGGGGCGGAGGGGCAGTTTTGGAGGAAAGAGAGGCATTTTACTGCGTTCGGATGGAAATGCTGTGGGACTTTCCTGTGGGGAGAATCAGGTGAGTCTGCACACCTGGAGCTCAACCACCAGGTCAAGGCCGAAGATGCGTACATAGGAGTAACAGCGGAAATAGAAGCCTTGGAAATGAACGAGTGCTGAAGACACAAATTTTTGATGCCATAAATAAGCTGTTCAAGGGAGTGGCCAATCACCCTGAAAGCTACCAGGCTTGTTTGAAAACTGTCCCCACCCCACCCACATACACACATATGCTCACTTCTTGCACACGGTCACAATACTCACGCCCAGGCTGCAGACTTGAGACTGTGCCACATGGAGGAGCTCTTGAAGAACTGTCCTCTCAATATGGGGGTGGGACTCGATCCACGCTGGCCCCATGGTACTCAAGAGGGCAGCCAGCTCTGTTGCTGTCAGGGGTGCCTTCACCACCTCCTATCCCCAGAGCTACCTCCTCTCCTTACCCACCAAACTCAGCGTCTTGGCCCTGGGTCCGGCCAGGGTGATGTCGCAACAAACCATCAGGGCTTGGAAGGCTGAGGGGGTATTTGGGTGCTTTGTTTCCCTGTCTCGCACCTCTGGGCCCAGGCCCCCTGGGGCTGGCTTCTGCCCCCAGCTGCCCCTTTCTGGTACTGGGGGACATGAGGGCCGTCTAAACGCCTGACCTTACCTGTTGCCCTCTGGGAACCTTTCTGATGCTACCTGCCTACTGGTTTACTGGGTCCCCCCATTCCCATCCCCAGCCTTTCAGCTCCTGCTCTCTGTCAATAGCTTTCTTGTGGCCACCCTCCTCTGAGGATGAAGAGAGCTGGCATTGTCCCCTGATGCTTCCAGGCAGATGGGCTCTCGCTGGGGAGAAGCTGGCAGGACACCCCAAGCAAATAAGAATGCCTGCCGGTCTGCTCCTGGTGCTCTGCATTGGCAGAACCTACCAGGAAGCCAGCTGACAAGGGACACGTGGAACTTGCTGAGCTCCAGAGGCACAAAGCGAAGTGTGGGTCGGGAGCTGAAACACAGCGGCTTGAGGACTAGCTAGCACAGAGCCCTTTCCCAGCTCGGCAGACTCTCACCCGTCCTCAGCCTGGGGCTTGGCTCAGGCGCGGTTCCCTCCAGACTGCTGCCTCTGGACCGAGCCCCCGCCGAGCTTTCCCACGAACCCTGGGTTTACTCCTAACCGGCGCGAGGCAGCTTACAGTGAAGCCACTCTTTACGTGTCTGCCTCCCTCCCTCGGTGGCAAGCTTCTGGAGGAGAGAAGCTTTGTCTAGCAACTTGGGAAACTCTCGGGCGTACCACATAGCTCAGTAAGACTTTGTTGAACTGTGGTTTCTTAAGCTGTAAGTGCTCTCTGGAAGGAAGCTGGGGAGTAATGAGAAATGATGCTTTCACTCCGCAGTTTGCTCTCACGCAGCGGGTCCTAGGCACTGCCTGGCTGGTTTTTCTCCGACAATAATAATGATTAGCATGTACTGAACATCCGGCTGGGACCAGGCAGCATTCTTCATACTTCATAGGTATCAACTCATTTAGTCTTTACTAACATATAAACTGAGGCACAGAGAGGTTAGGCAATTTGCCTAATGTCACACAGGTAGAAAGTGGAAGAAGCAGAATTTGAATTCGGGCAGTCCGAGTTCCGGAGCCTAGGCCCTTACATGCTCTTTTGCCCAGTGATAATGGGAATTAGGAAAATGTGGCCAACTTATGCTGATGCCAGTCGTAATAATAATACCAATATCAAACAATCCCTCCATTGTAGATACCTTTCCATCACATTATCCCACTCTAGGAATAATACCTCTTTTCTTCTGGGGAACAGGGTCTTCCAGTTTTGCAAATATGTAGCTCTAGAAAAGGCTGCAAAACATAGTACCCCATATCCATGGGTGGACACATGACACAAGTGGGACCAATGAGAACCTCCTCTGGGAGTTTTCAAGTTCGTACTAATAGATGAGTGCTGCTCCTCTTGGCAGGCAAAGCAGGCGGATGCTCCCGGCCAAGGCGAGAAGCCAGACCCACAGAGGACGGAACTGGCTGGCAGGGAGCTGCAGGGGTGAGAGAGGAAAGCACCTCCCTTCTCTGTCCTGGGTCTTGATACTCTGAGCCAGTAAATTCCTCTTCACCTCATCTTGTTCACATCTGGTTTCTCACACTTGTGACTGAAAAAGCAACTTAGAGTTCACAAAACTCTTTCCTAGGAAATTGATTTTTATACTAGCCCAAGGAGGCAGGTAGGGTCAGTATCACATTGTTATTTCTCAGAAGGGAAACTGAGGCTTGGAGCAGCTAAATGACTTGCCAAACAGCAAGTGGGTGGCTGATGAAGCAGCCAGTGGTTCCCCTTGGGTCAGAGTTGTCTATTTTTACGCCTGTGCTCCCAGGGGGCCCAGTGGCGGGGGTGAGGGGGTCTCACTGCACACCTCCCTCAGTGCTTGTCTCTCACTATCTCAGAGCCCGGGGCTCAGGAACCCACCCACCCAGCTCCTTGCCCACTTCTGCACACCTTGGTGCCTTTCAGGGAAGCTCCTTCTCTTGCCAAACCAGATTTGGGGTTCTTTCTGGTTTGGGCCCCAGCACTAGGAGGCAACTGGGTGTAGGTGCCTCCTCTGGTCTGGGGGCTAAAAAATTGGAGTCACCTCTGGGTTGAGAGCTCGGTGATCCAATTTAGGATTGCCAAACGCCAGCTGCTGTTCGGTATCCTAGTTTGGAATCTTTTTAAGGATGGCAAGAAGAGCTGGGGTGGGGGAGGAAACTTCCTGTTTACTGCTGGTGTCAGGGAGACGTCCTTTTGTGGTTACTTCAGCCCAGACATCTCCCACCCTCCCCTCAGGCTGACTCACACCCCTGCCCATCCAGCGTTGGAAGGCTGTGTTCCATCCGGCCCAGGTTTGTCCCTCTCTGTGGCCTGGCCTGGAAGACGTCTGTGAGAATGGCAGCCTGCCAGGTGCCTTCTCACATGCCCATGACTTTGGTGGCACCCCATTTCACAAAGAGAGAAGCCAGGATCGCCAAATTTAGCAAAAACTAAACTAAAAGAGAGGACACCTAGCGAAATCTGAACTTCACATAAACAACAAATCCTTTTCCGTGTACGTGTGTGCTATGTTTACCTGTGAATTCTTAAAGGAGCTGAAGTCCAGGCAGGTGGAGGGGCCCGAGTGGCTGCTGGGACAAGCAGGGGCGGCCGGAGCACCAGGAGCACCTATGTCCCAGGGCCAGGGAAGATGGTGCCGCCGCCCAAGAAGAGGGCAAATGCGCCCTCGCTCCGCCTTCCTGCTCCGTGTGGGCCCTCAGCAGATTGGATGATGCCGCACTGGGGAGGGCGGTCTTCTTCGCTCAGGCAGCCAATCTCGTCTGGAAACGCCCTCGAAGGCACACCGAGAAATAATCTTTGCCAGCTGTCTGGGCATCCGTCAGCCCAGTCGCGTTCACACATAAAATCAGCCTTCACAGCCCCCCACCATGTTCTGCTCCTCTCTACTCCACTCATCCAGTTTCTAGGAGACTTTAGGGCCTCGTCGGAGGCGCCCGCTGTTCTGCCATTGGTTTTACCTAGCACGGTGGAGCACTTTTGAACAAGTCTGTTCGGTTTCCTCATCTGGAAGACAAGGAGGAAGTTCCTTGCTTCCAGGCTTCTCAAGGAAGTTGTAAGGATAGAATGAGAAAGTGTTTAACACGCTTCCCTAATAAACTCTCTTTCACTTTAAACTCTAAAGATAAAAAAAGAAAGTGCTTCGCAAACGTCTAAGGACTTGAGCACCTGGCAGAGGTTGGTTAAATTACACGTTGACTCCCCTCTGGTGGCCGCCAGAGGGCTGGGAAAGGCCGCTGGGCTGTGGCGGCCCATCAGCTGGACCACATGAAGGGGCCCTGCCGCAGGTCCTGGCTACTGCCACAGCGCCTCTGTCATTCAGGCTATGTGATCTGCTTGACGCTACGGTGGTGGCGGTGTCAGCAGTGGGATAAGATGCCACATGGAGTCTGTGGCCAGTCCCGGTGGGAGAAACACAGTGCAGACCCTTGGGGTCCTGGAGGGAGGTCATGCTTTCTGGGCTAGAGGACTAAATGGCTTTTGAAAAACGACGTCTGGCATACGTCTGGGCCCTCGGACAGACAATGTCTGAGCATGGGTCACCAGGTGACCATGCAGTGGGGGCTGCCCACCAGGAACCGAGCCCTGTCAGAACAACCAGATCATCAGCTTGGGTGGGCCTAGCAACCATCCCCAGCGAGATGGGAGGGGTGCGTCCCTGGGGTGAGCAGGACCAGAGGGCACAGCCAGCAGGAAACCCCGAAACCTACAGCGCTCCCCGCAGCCGCTCCTGTGCGCCTCCCCCACGCCCGTGGCTTCAGGGTGGATCTGAAATGGCCGGCTGATAAAAGAGGAAAAAGTCCAAGCTGGCTTTACGGGTAGGTTTCCTTGGTTACGTGGGAGCCTCTCAACAACAACCTCTCAACAACAACCTCGCTTACAGCATCATGAAAGTTTCTTTTCATCCCTTCACTTCCTCATTCGTACATTCATTTCGTCCATTCAGTCCATCCATTCTCTCCTAAAGCACCTGTGCTTCGGACCCTGCTTCCTCTGAAGGGATCTGACACTTGTCTTCCCGCAAGTGTTTCTTCAGCATTTTACATGACATCCTTTCTAACAGCATTTAAAAATGCTCCATTCTCTTTTATCTTAGAAGAAAAAAACCCCATAAACTTTCTCGGGAAAAAAGAAAAGGAAAAAAAAACTCTGCATTGCAATTCCACTTCCCTCTGTGTCTATTGCCCATCTATCTTCTTCTCTTTCTAGCCAAACTCCTTGAAAGGATTGGTACTGGTTGCCTCAGTTTCTCACCTCCCTGAATTCTCAACCATCTCTTCGAGTCAGGCCTCTGTGCTCACAGCTCACTCTGAATGGCCCTTGCCTCCCACATCTCTGCCCTGCTCCCATTCTCCACATCTTTACTGCCACCAGTCTGATGCAGGCCACCTGACACAGGTGTCTGTGTGTACAAAGGCATCTGTGATAGGCTCCCACCATATCTTCAAGGAATAATTTTTGTTCCTTGGGTCCATCCCTATGCAGCCACCAGGGTAATCTTTTAAGGGCATGAATCTCGGTGTTTCACGTGCTCTATCAGTCAGCTGACTTCCATAACAAAATGCCACAAACTGGGCCTGGGCAACAGAAACTTGTTTTTACACAGCCCTGGAGGCTGGAGGTCCAAGATGAAGTTGTTGGCACATCTGGTTTCTGGTAAGAACTGTCTCCTTGGCTCATAGCTGGTGGCCTTGGTTGTGTTCTCACAGGGCTTCCCCCCCACACATGCGCTCTCCTGGTGTCTTATGAGCAGGCCAGTCCAGGTCAGACCTAAGCCCTTTACGTGGCCTACAAGGTCTGCACGGTCTGTCTCTGGGCCGCTCTCCGGTCTCATCTGGTCAACTCTCCCCCTTCTTCTGTTTTCTGACTTCTCAGTTCCTCAAACCTGCGGGCTTCTTCCCTTTCTAGGAACTTAGTACTTGCTCTTTTTTCTGCTTTAAATATTTCTTAACCACCCTCCCTTACCGTGTTAGCCTGTGTAATGCCTGTTCATTCTTCAAAAATTAACTCACATGGCTTCCTCAAGAAGTTTTCCTTAACCCTGACACCAGGTCAAGGCCCTCACTTGTATATTCTCTCCGCATGCCTTTCTTTTCCTGTGGCACTCATACCATTGTAATTAAATCTTTAACTGTATAATTAATTCTTTCATGCTTCTTTCCTTTCCATAGACTGAAAGCTCTGAGATAGGAGAAACCATACCTTTTTTGTTCACTGTTATATCTTTAGCAGCTAGCATAATGCACTATTCACACAAGGTGTTTAAAAAAATAGTCATTTAAAGAGCTAATTCACAAAGGTCAAAGGTAGATTCCTTACTGGACTTTCAGGTGAAGAGAAGAACCAGCAATCATCAATAATTTAAAAACTCTATCCCTCCATGAGCCTCTTTCTTGCCAGGAAAGCCATGCTGATGAGAACGATATCGTCTTGACCTATTTTGGAAATTGCACAGAAGATTCTAGTTAAAATTTCAATGATAGTGTTACATTTCTTTTTTTTTCTTTGTTTGCAACTTATCACTTTATTTTTTTTCTTGGTTTCTTTTTTTTCATTTTTTTCCATTACCATTTAGTCTCCTTGTACTCACCTCCCCCCAGTGTTAAATTTCCATCTCTGACCAAAGTGCTCCATTGTGGGAGGCTATTTTCAAAGATGGCTGAAGCAATTTGTCCCACGCTTCTTTGCAATGTCCCATGACTTCGCTGTTCCTTCTAAGAATAGGGAGTGTCAGCTTGTCCTGCCCTTAAATCTGGGCTGGCTTTGTGATTTGTTTTGGCCATTGGAACTGGGCAGAAAGTGATGCTATGTGAGTTCCAGGCCTTGCCTGCAAGAGGTTTTTTTTTTTTATAGCATCTGCTTCCTCTCTCTTAGAAAGCTACACCACCACCACCATAGAAGGAAGCTGGGTTAGCCTCCTGGAGGGGGGCAGACCAAGTGGAGCAGAGTCTAGGCTACCTAGCTGACAGCCAGCACCAAGTTCCAGACATGTGAGTAGGATCCTCTTGGGCCTCTCCACGCAGCCAGTCCTCCAGCTGAAACTAACTGGGTAAGGGAGCCTAGGAGAGACCGACAAAGGAACTTACAGAGTTGGGAGAATAGGTAATCTTTGCTGGATGGTTTATGACCCACGAATCGCTCAGTGGAACATCATTCCTCCTGATTTCCACATAATAGCCCCACTTCCCCGTCTCTAAACAGTCATGCCCTCTGTACTGACTCTCCCATTGTCACGCTCAGTATGAATCACCAGAACACTCCAGAATGCTGTTGTTTCCAACTTAAATCCAAAAGGGAAAACAGACAAGAGGGACAATTCATGGTGGGGTCTATACATACGCCTTTGGCTGAGTCTGGATGTAAGGGTGGTGCTGGGGACCACACTCTTGGAAAGGTGGCCACATTCACTCACGAGGACATGGGACTCTCAAGGTGAAAGGCAGAGGCACACTCATACCCCCTTCTCTGTAATTTCTAAACTTGAAATGCAACCAAGGATTTTTATCATATTTAAAGCTCCCTCCTATGACACAGGCATATCTCCCAGAAAGTATCCCGTGTGCGCACATTGGCTCAGCTAGTTGCACCATTAATCACTGCAACATTGTTTATATCAGAAAAAACATGGAAATAACCCAAGTGCTCAACAATAGGATAGTAGATAAGTATTCACAAAATGGAACACTGTAAAGGTAACATGAGTGAAGAAAAGCTACATTAACATAGCTAAACCTCAAAAAACTTCTTCAAGTAAAAACGGCAAGCTGCAGAGGTTATTATGTAAAGTATATAATTAGTATAAAAATTTGAAACATGCAAAACACCACCATATATACTCCTTAGGACACACTCATGTGTAGTAAATGTATAAATATGTGTATGGGGATGATAAACAACATATTGAAGGGAGGGAAGGTGAGGAGAAGGATTGGGGAGGGGTACACAGGAGTTACATCTGTACCGAAATGCTTTGAAATAAATATGAGAAATTCAGAGATTGGCAAAGCGGGGTGACAGGTATTGTTCTCTATATTTTTCTTGTACTTTAATCATTATGTGATTAAAAAAATATAAAAGTCCAATTTCTTCAACACTGCTTTGCTGGCAGCCCCTCTGCACTTGGGGGAGAGTCGTCCAACATAAAAGAGTCCATGGCATGCTTAGTTTTACGGTAGAGCTTTAAGTCAGAGTTTTGGAGGGAAAGGAAGGAAGTTGCCTCTAGGGAGTGCTGTTTTCCTGGTGTGGCCTCAAGAAATGATTGCAGATAGAGTGAATGATTTTGGCAGGACTCCTTGAACCAACTGTGCTTTGCCAGGGCTGTGGGCAGGTCTCAGGGGTGATCTCACCATTGCCCCACTCACGTGGCTGATTGCGTTTCCTTAAAGTATGGCAGCCAGGTTCCAGGAGGAAGCATTCCAAGAGGGCAAGCTCCATTGTGCAAGTGCTTTGCAAGCTGCAGCTTGCATCGTTCTTACTAATGACTCTTGGCTTAAGCTAGGCGCACAGCCAAACTCAGACTCATCATGGGAGGGTCCACACAGGAGATGAATATGTGAAGGAGGGGCGGGTAGTTTGATGAGGGTCATCAAAGTAGCCACAGGCCACTCAGTTCAAACCTTCTCTGACCCCCTCAGGCCCCTCCCCTGTGCCTACGCCTCATTGCACGTACCTCACTCGATTGAAACAGTCAGTGGAAGTGTTATGACTATTCTACTGTATTGCTGTTTCTATGTATGAACTGGAGCTCCTCTGAGGACAGGGACTCCTTGTAATTTCTCCCTGTAACCCACTGCTGGCACAAGACATGTTTGTCTAATGAACGATTGAATGAGAAGAGCGGTTGTCATCATGTCTTTCCTATCTGCCAAGTTCAAGCCCTGTCCCTGCCTCATGTAGATGTAGGCAGTTTAATAGCTGCTTAAGGCCAAGTATACTAAGCCCCTGAGTTTCTTGCAGCAGGGCAGCTAGGGCCTCTGCTGAAGTCCCAGCATACAGGAGACACCTAGCGTTAGTGGAATGAACCTATGAGTAAACTTTCTAGGCATAGCACCAAGATTTTCAAGGTATAAATGCAGCAACTTCTTTCTTATGGTGACTGAGCTGAGCAGAAGTTGTAGGACTCCACATTCCAGAGATCTTCAGAAGAGAGTTTTTGTGTTCTCTTTTCTGATTGAGGAGCCTAGGGAAGAAGAGTTTCTTCAGCTGAGCCGTGTTCCATTGACCTGTGCGACAGGAACAGAAGCAGGGACCCGGGATGATGGGGCAAAGTATATCTGTCACAGCCTCCCCACGAATGTTTCCTGCTCCCCAGACTCCCTGTTCTGAGCAGTGGCTCCTAACATAGACTCCTTCTTGTCCTATAAATAGCCACAAACACATCTTTGGTGGTAACACACTGGAGTGTGGAAACCCATTGTGAATTCAACTCCTCCCCTATTGCAAAATTCTGACATCATAAGAGCACGGAGGAGGTGAATCATCTTTGAGTAAATACTTCGATTAGATCATTTGCTTTGCTTTCAAGGCTGAAAAAGGGAAGAGAAAAAAACTTGGTGTTATTGCCCTCGGGACTGACCTAAGGAGGTAACATCCTCCACCCCGAAGAACGCCAACCCCCATCAGCTCTGAGAATAACTTATTCTTACTTAAGACCATAATTCCCTAGGTTCCATCCTCTGGAATATTTCATCTTTTGGACCTCAATGTAAGCAACTCAAGTAAAAGAAGATCTTGAATAATAAAATTAAATAAAAAGGCTTTTTTGCTCTATACAAGTATTTATTCCCCACTTTATAAAAAATATTAACTCTTATTTTCTGCCCCCTTGATTTATTAAAAATGAAATTCATCTAGTTGCGGACCCCCAACTTGTGCTGGCCAATGGTAGCCTGTTCTGCCTATGTCTTTTCTGGACAGCACAGCCATTTGTTTTGAAGTTCTGAACTTCCCTGGCTTAGCTATGGCATGTTCCCTGGCTCCCCACGGTTTCCCCTCCTCCCTAATGTCTTACAGGTATGTTACCCGTGGGACCCCTGAGTTCTCCCTCTCATTTTACCAGTGGGGAAACTGAAACCTAGGGAGGATGATTTAATGCTCAAGGCTGTACAGGTAGGAGCTGGAAAACCTAAAACACAGGTTCCCAGCCTCCTGGCATGAGGCGCTCTCTCTTCTGCCTGCTGCATCTACACACCGCTTGCCTGTGGTTTTGGCTAAATTAGCAAATGCATGTGCAATTTCTGCATTTGCCACAGAACCAGCAAACGTTTGCTGGGGTGAATTTTGTAACAGCTGCGCTTACGTAATGGCAAGTCTTTGCGCCCTTCTTCCTCCTTTCTCTCTGCCCTCCCATTCCCCAGGCCAGACAGGCCTCACCGCACTGTTGTCAGCAGGCAAAGCTCACTGGAAGGAGGAACGTTTTTCTACTTCTGCTGATTGCTACTTCTCCTTTCCCCTCAGATGGCTCCTGACAAGAATCCACACAGTAAATGTTTCAGGTGGTGCAAACGGGCACCTCTTTCTTCTGGAAAGATCCTACTTGTTATTCAAGGCCCTGCTTAAGTGTGACCTCCTATGTGAAGCCAGCCCCACCCTTCCTTGATATATTAGTGATAGCATGTCCTACAGTGGGGGGTGTGTGTGTGTTTATGTTGGTTCTAAGCTTTACTTATCTTTTTATTTTATTTTATTATTTTTAAATTTTAGGAAAGTTTTCAATGTGGTTGACATTCAATATATTAGCTTCAGGTATACTGCACTGTGGTTAGACATTTATATAGCTAACGAACGGATCCCCTGATAATAACCCTAACTTATCTTTTGTGTCTTTCCCCCCTCCTTCCTCACTCCCTAAATCCACATTACTGAATTGACTTGAGAAGATTTGGGTTGATAGGAGAGCTCCAGAAAACAATCAACAAGGCCCACTTTTCTATCAAAATTGGACAGGTTTTAGACTTTGATTCTCTGTTTTGGAAAGGAAAATGAATCACCATGCAATAAGGCCCGAACGGCCTCTACTGTTCAAGAAAGCCTATTTGTAAGTTACGTAATTGTCTAACCACTATGCTGTACGCCTGAAACTAATATAAAATAATATTAAGTGTCAACTGTAATCGAAAAATGAAATTAAAAAAGAAAGCACTGTCTTGTGTTGGGATGAGAGGCGGGCAGGCCAGGGAGGGGTCCGCCACATTGGGGGACAGATGAGAAGCACTGGAGGTGCTTGGTCTGCAAAGCAGTGATGGAAAGTGGGATGAGAAGGCTTCAGGTTGTCCCAGCTGCGGTGTGCACCTGAGTGACTGCACCCCTCTGAAACTCAGTGTTGAGTTTAGGACAAGGAAGGAAATCATACCCTAGGAAGATGAGGGTTCTGTAACTGAACAAAAAATGGAGGTTTGGCTGCCTGTTGCCACAGAAGCCAAACTTATGAGGCAGATGCTGGTGCAAAATGAAAGAGGTTTTATTCAGGAGCCGCATGATCTGGGAGAATGTTGACTCCCATCTCAAAGCCTGTCTCCTCTTTCTGCTATGGAAAAGTCCAACCGTCCTCAGTAAGGCCAAGACAAAAGCCAGTGTCTAGAGTTTCTGCTCCATTTTAAAGTACAGTCCTTTGGAATCTGCAGGTGTCTGCTAAGTGGTCTTAGTCCCCATCGAGATGGCTTCACTTGTTCCCTGCTGTTGTCCATTTCAGGTTCCCTCCTGGAGCTTGCGTGTAGAGCCCACATGGCCATGGGCCATGCGGCTGCAAGGGCTGTGTGGCCGTGTACGCATGGAAGAGAGCACTTGAATCCACGGGCAAGTGCATCTCCAGGTGGGTGAGAGAGACTGAGAGGCTCCCCCCTGGAGGCCACGGACCATGGACTTAGCAGCCACATGGCCCATGGAGAGAACAGGTGAGGGCACTATGGGGGTGCAGGTCATGAGCCAGAGCCAGCTTCTTTGTTCCCCTGGGATTATATTAGCATGGGTGTGAAATGGACCAGGTGCTTTCTCAAAATGACCAATCCACTTCCCAAACTTTTACGCACTTGGGGCGGGTCTACCTCCCAGTCAATCCCTTTTTTTCTTAGGCTAGACTGACAGGCCTCTTTGGTTCAAAGCCTCTGCCGCACCATTGTGACTTCTGTGGCACATGTGCCTGATTTCCCCTGGTTCCGCCCCCACTTGGGTACCTCGGGGGCAGAGAAGAGCTTCTGTTCTATTTGATTATCTTCCTAGCTTTTCACACGTTCAGTATAAGAACCGCCCTCGCTGCCATTTTGACCAATGGGGTTGACACCCCGGTGCCCTGACTGACCGGCACCAACTGTTTTATGGTAACAGTTCCAGGGGGCTTACGTAAAGATGACTCCCAAGAGGATGCTGAGTGAGGGAACAGCTAGAGAGCCACACGAACTCATAGACATTTTAGAGCAGTGCTATCCAATAGAAATATAATGTGAACTACATATGTAATTTAAAATGTTCTAGTTGTCACATCAAAAACCATAATAACATCAAATTAACTTGAATTACATATACAAATATATCCAACCTATTACATCTCAGATATTTAAGTACACATTTATTATACCAAAATATTATCAGGTCAATCTGTAATTAATATAAAAATTATTAATGAAATTTTTTACATGTTTTTCCATTTACACTTTCAGATTCTAGCATTTATTTTATAGTTACAGAACGTCTCAATTTGAATTCTAAATTTGCACAGAAAATACTCAATCTATATTTAGATTTCATAAACTTTCCAGTAGGAAAAGGCAGATTCATACACCCAAGTTTTTTAAACATATATAAAAGTTGCCCAATAATTGAATCAAGTATTAATTTTTACTTATTTTTTAGTGATCCATGTCAGTATTCATTTAATTCTTTTTTTCCATGCTGTATTGCAATATAATTGATATATGACATTGTATAAGTTTAAGGTGTACAATGTGCCGAGTTGATACACTTATATATTGAAAAATGATTACCACCATAGCTAACATCTTCATCACATCACATAATTATTTATTTATTTTTTTGGGGTGATGAAAATGTTTAAGATGTACTTTCCTTAGCAACTTTCAAGCATATAACACAATATTATTAACTACAATAATCATGCTATACATCAGATCCTCAGAATATATTCATCTTATAACTGGAAGTTTATATTCTTTAACACCTCCCTGTTTCCCCCATCCTGAATATGTTTTTAAATCTAATTTTAAATTAATTAAAATTAAGTAACATTAAAAACTTAGTTCTTCAGTGGCACCGGTAGCCTTTCAGCTGCTCCACAGCCACGTGGCTGGTTACTGGACGGGACAGGGCAGCTGTAGAGCCATCAGGAGCTGCCCAGTTACTCACTGCTTACTCCCCTGGGCTGGACAGATACGGGGTCTGATCAGAGTTCAATGCCCACATTCTGAAGTTTAACAGTCTAGCTATGGCGGTTCTCCTGTGTGCCCAGTCTTCTCTGTCTTAGGCCTGGGTCGCACTGGGTCACCACCTCAGGGAGGGCGAGGGATGTTCTGCCTGCTCTTGGTCATAGCTGGAGACCCTGGGCAGGAGCTTGATTGCTTAGTTACGTAACTCATGGTTGAATGGGTCCCAGACTAACCAGACGGGACCATGTTGGTTTTCCCATGAGAAATAGTATGGCTAGTTCTAGAGGATCCTGTCCCTTTTTAAAACTCGTTGCATTGAGATGGAGGTTGAAAATTTTCCTAGAGACTCTAAGCTACTCCTTAAATTAGAAAAAATTGAAAAATCAATTGGCTATAAGGAATGTCTCTCAGTAAATGCTTATTGGTAAATGAATTATTATTACTTCTAATTATATCAAAATATCCAATAATGGCATTCTTAAAACTGTGAAAAAAAGAGATTTTTGTGATTAAAGTTGTTTTACATTTATGTACATTATAATTTAAGAACAACAAAGTACATTTTAATCTAAACTATCTATAGCCTTTATCTGTGTCTTCTACTCTTTTTTATTTTACTATTTAACTAGGAATATTTTTTTTAAGTGGATATGAAGAGTTAAGTGTGTATAAGCATATATGTGAAGAGTTTCTAAAGAATTTTTAAAAACAGTCTTTAGGGTTTTACATTCCATGATATATCTCAAAATAAAAATAGTCATAAAATGCATGCTTTTTGGTTAGATACGTTTTTTTAATAATCATATATATGTGCTTTTTTTCAAGGAAAAAAAAAGACATGTATATATTGCCACAAGGTGGCGCTAAAATCTAATGAACATTCCAGTCTCTGGTTTTCTCTGGGAGGGGTTGGGAGGTGATTTACAGATCTGTAGGAGACACTGGGCAAAATAAAGACCAATAAATTAAGATGAAGATTGAGACAAATTAACATCCTTCTTTTGTCTGAAGGATAACTTCCTTTTCTTACTGGAGTGGGTATCTGTCATACAACGAATCTATGTAAATAAAGTTAATTATTGAAATGATTTGTTCTCATAGGCAATCAATTTTATCCTTGCGTTTCAGCAGGAATGTACCAGGAAGGGAGGAGACTGGCATATAACCTGGTTTGGAAAAGTTTATCCTGTGAGTGGAGCAGTCTTTGAAGTAGCCAGTCTCCTCAGAGCTTGCGTTGGACAAAAGTATCCCGGGCAAACAAAACAAAACAAACAAAC
Organism: Mormoops blainvillei; assembly: GCA_004026545.1. Classification (NCBI taxonomy): domain Eukaryota; kingdom Metazoa; phylum Chordata; class Mammalia; order Chiroptera; family Mormoopidae; genus Mormoops; species Mormoops blainvillei. The sequence goes on from PVJD01001742.1 coordinate 152,972, forward strand.
ATGAAAAGAAGTTGCTGCAGAACACAGATTTTTCCATTTGTTTACTTTGGCATATTTACCAACTGAATATTTATAGAAATTATTCTGATTTGGAAATTCAAGCTTGGAGCACCCTCGCATGGTATGTCGGAGACTCAGAAACAAGTGAATTAAATCATTCTTCCTGATTCTTTGTATTTCAGTTTTTAAAAAAACACATGGCACAAATTTTTAATTGTTTGATTTCTTAAAATATTTGAAGCTTAAGAACCTGGTCAAGATTTCCAACCTATGTTAAGACCAAGGAAAGCAGTGTTAATAATACAGCTCTAAAAGGTTTTGACTAAAAAAAGAAAAATTCAGGTAAGAGTTTTCTAACAGGCTACCAAGGGGTTGGGGTGGGGGAACAGAAAGAAAGAAAAGAAGAAAAAAAGCAGGCGAAGGAGGAAAATAAAAAATTTCCAGATTGGAGCCCTAATGAAACTGAGAGTCTTTATGACTTTGATTAAATTTAGCTTTAAATCCTAGCTCTGGAAATCATGGTGTACCCTTCAGAGAACTAGCCTTTTCCCTGGATAATCAGCAACCCACAAGGCAGCAGAAGACCGCAGCTGAACCTAATGGTCACAGTTCTGGACCTCTGGCAGGCTAAAGATAACATCTTGACCTAAGTTATGTTTCAGTTCCAGGTCTTTCCTAAGGTGGAAAGACTCCATGGTTACTTTTCCATGAAACCAGACAGAGAGATAGATGATTTAATGAATTTCAGAACTGTCTTCAAGACCTGAAGAAATGATTTATTACCCTTACCTCACCTCTAACCAATCAGCTCCCAGCACAACCTTGAACCCTCTAACCCAGTGTCTTATAATTTTGTCCTATATAATCAATCTGCAACCTACAGGCCATCGGGAATCAGGCTTTTTTTTTTTTTTTTTTTTTTTAGCATTAGCTTCCCATTTTCCCTGGTGGCACCATTCACAATAAAATAGCCAATCTTTCTTCGCCGCAATTCTTGGTGTTTGGCTCTGCTAGTGCTGAGTGGACAAACTGTTTCTGTTCGATAACAGTAAACCAGTGATCAAAATAACTTACTTTCTCCCATGGGATCCCACTGTGGAAGAATTATTTACTTGTTGACAATTCAGTCCCTTAGATCTGAAAAACAAAAGCAAAACAAAACAAAAAAGCTGGGCATTGTGTGGAGCTAATCCACTGTGAAGGAAGCAGTTTGGTCCTTTGAATGTGTTGTTCCCTATAGGATGGGCCCCAGGGGTTAGCGGCATAATGTCTTATTTGACCTGATTTTCTATCTGTGGTGTCCATATAGAGACCTAGATCTTAAATTATGAATCATAGGTGACAACACCAGGGCTCAGTTCCAGCTGGTTGTATGGGTTTGTTTGGATAGTTGTTAAAAAGCTGGATCTGGAGCTTGAGGTTGGAGACCCCCAGAAAGTCCCAACTGAGTTTCTGAAAATTTAAGTGAATTCTCCAGTCATTTGCAGGTTCTTTGCAGTGTCAGGCATTGTGCTAGATCTTTGTGATGCTGCGATAAGAAAGAATCCTGACTCTCCAAGAGCTTCCAGTCTTAGAGAGGGAGGCAGAAATATGAAGCAATAGCCTGATGTGGCGGGTCTCTCCTTTACTGAAAAACTGGTAGGCGTTGCCCTGCCTCTACAATTGATGTAGGCCAACGTGCTCAGTTGGTGCTTAAGCCCTCCACCATGGGCCCCAACCTGAGTTTCAACTTTCTCCACCAAGTGCAGCCACACTAAGCTAGTCCCTGTTCCTAGAGCTGGTCCTACTCTTCAAACCTTTGCTTTCGTTGATGCTGCTCCTCCTTCCTGGAAGACCAGTGCTGCTTCCTTACCCCACTTCCTACCTCTTCTGTCCTTTGAAATCCCTCGACTTAGTTCTTCCAGATTGGTGTAGATGTCATCTCCTGCGGGATCTGCAGGATGAATGAATTAAGTGTGCGTGTGTGACAAGAAACTAGGGACCCAGTACCCTACCAGGACTAATTTGCTGTGTCTCCACCTTCAAGTTTCTTCCCCCAGCCTCTTCTTGCCCAGTGGGGTGTAGGGTGGTTAAATTTCATTGTACTAATCTTCTTCAGGGGACCAGGTTCATGCAAACCAGGGCCCAGGCTGTCTTTTTCTTCTTGCTTCGTAACTTCCTCCAAGTGGACATAAATTTCTGCAACCAGCTTCATCCTTCCCTTTTCACTATTCCTCTTTTCCCTAATTGTCATGTAGAGACCCAGGCTGGGGGAGGGGATGATGGTAGGCGGTAGGACTTGGAGAAGCCCCGAGGCTTTGCTCTGGTCCTGCCAGCTGACAGTGGCTCCGGTATCAATGAGGCCAAACCTAGGGCTGCCCCAGGGAATAATCCGGTGAGGGGATAGGGTGGCCGATTAGATCAGGGAGGGGCCGCTTTTAAAAGGAAAAAAAAACCCCAAACAAAACCCCAACAAACCAAAAACCTTTCTTGGAAACAAACGTGTGCGTGTGTGCGTGTATTTAAAAACAAAGCTACGTTAAAGAAGCCTCCCCGTCCCTCACGGGTCTGACCACCCGCTGGGAGTTTGTAAGGAAGAGGGGCATTTTGAGTGGGAGGAAGTCGTCAACACCCCCACAAAGTGCCGCCTCTCTGAGCGCCGCTCGCCCAGGCCCCGCAGACTCCAGGCAGCCAGCCCCGGGGCTGCTGTACCGCACGTAAAAGCTGCGGTTAAGAAGGGAACCCTGGTGCCCCCAGAGCCCCGCAGGGCCAGCCCGAGCGCAGACTCCTTACTCACCGCCTCTCCCAGCCCCGCGGCCTGGGCCGTCAATCAAGTTCGTCCGGCCCCGCCTCTGGGCCGCAGCAAACGGCCAATCAGAGCCGAGATCCGCAGCGATGAGCTCAGCCGGCTCGCTTTCCATTGGGCGGCTATATTAAGAAAGTGGCCGAACTCTTTAAATAGCGGGCGCTAGGGCCGCAGCCTTCGTCTGCCACCGCAGTCTGGCCGGAGTCGCGAGCTCTCCAACCCTCTTAGCAAGGCCTAGAGAGGCCCGGTAGGAAGCTAGGCCTGGTCCGCTGCTTGAGCTGCGGTTTACACACAAAGGCGCCGACCCCGGGTCCGGGGCGAGAAGAGCGGCCACCGCCCGGAAGCAGCGCGGAGACGTACGGTGCGCCCTATGCCCCCTCGCCCCCACCGCCCCCGCCGCGGCAGCCGGAGCGCACAGAGAGGACGCGCCACCGCGGAGTCTGGGTGCAGCTAGCGACCCTTGCCTCCAGCGCGCAGCCCGAGGTGAGCAGTGAGCGGCGAGCGGGACGGCAGCGAGGCGTTCGCGGGCCCCCTCCTGCTGCCCGGGCCCGGCGCTCTCATGGCGGCCATCCGCAAGAAGCTGGTGGTGGTGGGCGATGGCGCGTGCGGCAAGACGTGCCTGCTGATCGTGTTCAGTAAGGACGAGTTCCCCGAGGTGTACGTGCCCACCGTCTTCGAGAACTATGTGGCCGACATCGAGGTGGACGGCAAGCAGGTGGAGCTGGCGCTGTGGGATACGGCGGGTCAGGAGGACTACGACCGCCTGCGGCCGCTCTCCTACCCGGACACCGACGTGATTCTCATGTGCTTCTCGGTGGACAGCCCGGATTCGCTAGAGAACATCCCCGAGAAGTGGGTGCCCGAGGTGAAGCACTTCTGCCCCAACGTGCCCATCATCCTGGTGGCCAACAAGAAAGACCTGCGCAGTGACGAGCACGTCCGCACAGAGCTGGCCCGCATGAAGCAGGAACCAGTGCGCACTGATGACGGCCGCGCCATGGCCATGCGCATCCAAGCCTACGACTACCTCGAGTGCTCCGCCAAGACCAAGGAGGGCGTGCGCGAGGTCTTCGAGACAGCCACGCGCGCCGCGCTGCAGAAGCGCTACGGCTCTCAGAACGGCTGTATCAACTGCTGCAAGGTGCTATGAGGACCGCGCCCTCCCGCCTGCCCCTGCTGGCCTGGCCCCGCCTCCCGGGCCCGTCTTTCCAAGGACCCCACCGGACTGCCTGGTGTTTGCCTTCCTGCCCAGCTGCCGAGACCTGGCGGCTGTGGCTCTGGCGCCGGGAATTGGCGTGGGAGGCACCGGGCGCCCCCTTTCCAGTGTCTGTGTGCGTCCGGCTGTGTTGCACAGGCCCAGGCGCCTCCCTGAGTGCCAAGGGTCCCCCGAACACCCTTTTCTGAAGAGCCAGATCTCTTCAGAGTGTGTGGCTGTGTGTAGATTCCAACACCCCCCTTCCACCCTGCCTCACCCCCCACCCCCCGCCTCTGGTCCCGGGAGAGGAGTTTGGCGCGGGGTGCTGCCGCGCCCCATGAGATGTTCGCCCGTAACCAGCGAGCTCCTGCTGTCTCTTGTCTGTAACATAGACCACGGGAACTGAGGGAGGGGGGTGGGGCTGGGGAGGGTGGGGTGTTATATAAATATAGATTTAATTTTATTTTCGGAGGTAGGATGGTGTTATTTAATGGTGGTGGGTGGAGTGACAGGGCATAGAACAGCCCTAGCCCAGCCTGGGTCAGGCGCCCATCCAAGCAAGAACAGGACTTGGTCGTCTTTCCAGCCCCTGGGGAAGACAGTTGCAACTGACTTGGGGCTGAGAGGACACAGCTTCCAGATTCACGTCTCCTGCACGCCAGCGTCCAGCGAACCCCTCACCAGCTGTGGGCAGGAGGAGGGAGAGTGTGCTGCGGGTCGTTTTTGCCATAAGCGAACTTTGTGCCTGTCCTACAAGTGAAAATTGTTCAGTCCAAGAAACTGATGTTATTTGATTTATTTAAAGGCTAAAACTTGTTGGGTTTTTTTTTAAAGAATTCTTTGCACAATTGTTTCATTGTTTGACACTTAATGCACTTGTCATTTGCATAAGACAGTAGCGTTCTGACCACACTTGTGCGCTGTAACCTCATCTACTTCTGATGTTTTAAAGAAAAATGATGATGACTTTTAGAATATGAGAGGAAAAAAAACCACTAATTTTTTTTAAAGTGGCAACACTGTTTTTGCGATTTTATTTGTGCAGGTATGTGCACTATTTTAATAAAGGGCAGTAACAAGTTTTGGGGTCTCTTTAAACCCCTCTTCCCCCTTTTTTTTTTCACAAGGCAGTCTCTAAAGCTGTGTGAAATTTTCTCTGCATCTCTACAGAGAATGAACTTGCCCCTAACCCTTCCGCTCCCTCCCTTCCCCACCCAGTGGTACTTCTACTAAATTGTTGTCTTGGTTGTTTTTTATTTTTTAAATAAACTGACAAATGACAAAGTGGTGAGCTTATGATGTTTACATAAAAGTTCTATAAGCTGTGTATACAGTTTTTTATGTAAAATATTAAAAAATTATGATGACGACATTTATAAAATGGCTCCTGTGGTTTAATAGTGTGTAAAAATACCCTAGTGAATTGGGGGCAAGAGAAGACTTTTGCTAGGCGAGGTCTTTCCTTCCCACCAACTTCATTTCCCTGTTAGTATTTGTAGTAAGTGAGGATGAAAGTCCTTTGGGGGTGTGCTGGGGTTGGGTGGCCATGGGAGACCAGGGTGCTCCAGTCCTAGTCCCAGAGGAAGGCCCAAGTGGGTTACCCAGGCACCCAGTGTCGAAAGTTGAATATGTACTGCCTGTATGCCTTAAAAACACGCGTGTCTCATGAGAGGCTTTTACTCCCTGTTGCTTGAAACTTGGAGTTGTCATTCGTGCATTTGAAATTTAGATAACATTTTCCCACTAATGACTGGTGTGGGGCCAGGCTGTCTGTCTGGAAGGCTGGTTACTTTGTTTCCTTCAGCTGCTCAAGGGTTTACACTGTAACCCATGAAATTGTAGGTTGTTACTCCGGGGCTGGAGCTCCTGGGCAAGGCCCAAATCAGGAGCTGACTTCCGTCATTGGAACTTTCGTCAGAGTGGGTGTCTGTGAGGAACCTAGAATACTTTCTCCTAAGTGCCGAGCATGGCCGTGTTACGGACGGCACCCTGGAGGTGCTGGGCAGCTGCTATGTAAAGTTGGAGCAGCCACATTTTGAGGTTTAATCCTGATGAGCTCTAATTTCAGACACTTAGCTGGCTGCAGGGGGTCTCAGATCCAGACAAGGCAGATTTATACTCGGGTACCACATGGAAATCCTGTACAGACATGATGGCTCAGACCTGCCAGCTCTCAGCAGCTTCTAGAGACAGTAGTGTGATAGTGCCAACCTCTCCCAGCTTGCTAAGAAGTGTGGTTTTTGTTTTAGGAATCAGCACTTTATGGGCTTCTAGCACTTAGTGGCTCCCCCTCCTCCCCTCTCCCCACACCCTAGGCAGAGACAGACAAGATCCTTTTTGAAGTTTCCTTTAAAGCTTGAGGCTTCTGTTTCCCTGTCTTTCCCTAGACAATCCAGAGCTTTTGTTGAGGGAGGCAAACCTGGTCTCTGGTGACCTTTCACCCACTTAAAACCCGCCAGGAACAGGGCCTCCTGTGCTGCCTGGCCCGTTGGCCAACAGGGGGGAATTGTCTGGGCTTCTCCAGGCACAGAGCAGGGCGAGGGCCCCACTCACCTTCCACCTCCCAGCCCCTGTTTTTTTCTTCATTTTAAAGACAAAACTTCCCATTGAAAGACAAAGTGTTGACTTGCAGATTTTACAGCTAGCAAATCCTTCCGTACCAGGGAGCGCAGGACCCTGGAGAAGAGCTCAGGCTTGGGCTCGGTGCCCAGGACTTAGCTTTGCAACCAGCCAAGAGCCGGGCAACCCAGGCCCCTGAAAGGGCCCTTTCTGGCTCTTCTGCCTGCTCAGAGGTGCCTGGTACCTATAGCTGTCTTTTGGGGGTGGGGGGCAGGGGGGAAGGAAGACAACCACTCAGATGATGCATGCGGCCTGGGCTGCGCTTGTTTTAAAATGCATGGCATTTACTAATCCTGCCGGAACACACTCTTCTTGCTGCATTAGGATCCAACTGGAAAATATAAAGATGAATTGCTGTAGGCTGGAAAATCAATTAGGAAAAAGAGGTAAAAACATCTGGTGTTACTTTTTGGATATGAAAATTCATTTTGCACATTTAAAATAAATGTACTGATTTCACTTAATTGCCTGTTGAACTGTTTCATGGAGAATAGTGGGGAGTTTGATTGATCCTGCGCATTTTATAGCAAGGGGCATTGGCTTGGGTTCTCATTTAATCTTAATTTTAAATCAATCCGGATTGCATTTCCAAGGTCTTTTTTACATGTGGTTCAGTGTACTTAAAAGGGTGGTTTTCAAACTTAACCAGGCACCAGAATCACAGGGAGGACTTAAGACACAGATGGCTGGGCTGAGCCTCCAGTTTCTCATCCAGCAGGTCTGGAATGGGGTCTGGACATTTGAATTTCTCACAAGGTCCTAAGTGATGATGATGTGCTGGTCTGGGAACCACACTTTGAGAAACACTGGCTTAGTGTTTAGACCAGAGACGGGAGGTCATTTGGTTGACAGTAGCTCAAGTTCCTCGGATTTTGGGTGGTGGGGTGGCATACCCTGCCGTCCTGACTTCCTTAACCCAGGGAGCCAGAGAGAGCTTCCCCACAAGGACCAGCCACACAGAACTCTTGTCTTCTCTCCATATTCTTGGGCAAAAGGGAGCCTCATGCCTGCTGGAGGTTTCTTCGTGCCACTCCCAAACGCAGAATGCCACAGCGACCGGCACTTCACTCAGCGTTGGCGCCTGTTCTGGCGGTTCAGCTGAGACGAGGGACACGAAGGCAAGCAAGCCATAGTCCTTTGCCCCGATAGGCGGGGCAGGTCTGGGAGTGCCTTCACTAAGACCTCGAGTACAGCATGCTCACATGACGGTAGTAGGCCCAGGGAACAGCAGGAACAGGGGGAGTAGGGAGGGCGTCATGGAGGAAGAGACGCTTGACCTGAGTCTTAAAGCAGGAGTAGGTGATGTGTAGGTGGAAGATGGAGCTCTGGGGAATGGAGATCTCTTGGGCGAGAACTACCTTCTACTTTTAGCCCCCCTTGGCATACATTTCCCCAGTCAAGAAAAACAATGTGATCCAGCCAAGTCAAACACAGCCTCTCCCCTGCCCTGCCTGTCCACGCACTGGCCAGGAGAGCAGGTTGGTGATGACGGTGTCTGTTTTCTCTGTGCCTTCCAGGCGGTCACAAGGGCTAGCTTTGTGATAACCGTGTTCCTGGGAAGTAGGCTGCTTGGGCTCAAGACGGCTGCGACACCACGAAGGGACGCTGTACTCCAGCCCGTTGGAGGGTGGTTCCTTACCACTTTACACTGTCCGTCTTCTGCTGGATGGAGGACGTGGGCACTCAGAAGGCTCTCTCAACTTTCTGGCCTGAGATGTAAGAGTCTGGGGGACCCTAGTTCATTCCTTCCTCTTCTTTCTTAGAGTCAACAAATATTTACTGTTGACTAAAGGCCTCTGCCTAGCATTAGACCAGAGCTTGGGACTCAGTGGACAAATAGAGAGGCATAGTCCCTCCTCTCACAGAGCTTTCAGTCTAGTAGTATATCTAAGTAAGTAATAATAAGGATGGTGATATTAGCTAATGTTTATTATCTGTGCATTAAGCATTATTCTAAGTCCTTTATCTGTATCAGTTTATTTGATCTCCGCATTAGCTATCTATTGTTGCATAACAAGTTATCCCAAAAATGAGTGGCTTAGAACAACTTTCATTACCTCACAGTTTCTGTGTGCCAGGAACACAGGCACAGCTTAACTGGGTCTTCTGGCTCAGGGTCTCTCTTAAAACTGTTACCAATGTGTTGGCTGGGGCTGGATTTATCTCAAGGCTCAGCTGGTGAAGGATGTGCTTCCCAGCTCACTCACACGGTTGCTGGCAGGGTTCCATTCTCACTGGCTGATGCCACCTTTGGCTCGTTGCCATGTGGCCCCTCCACAGGGCAGTCACAACATGGAAGCTAGCCTTACCAGAGCAAGCAAAAGATCAGAGTGAGAGTGAGAGAGAGGCAGAGAGAGAGAGAGAGAGAGAGAGAGAGAGAGAGAGAGAGAGAGAGAAGTCAAAGTCTTCTATAACCTATTTTTGGAAGCAACATCTCATCCCTTTTTCTGTCTTCTATTAATTAAAAGCAAGTAACTGGGTCCAGTTCATTCTCAAATGGATGGGTATTACCCCAGGTCATACGTGTCAGACAGTGGGATCACTGGCACGCTGATACAGATGGGTTATAATTCCAGTTTTTTGGGGGGTCTCCTTGTGTATATTGAGTGTGAGGTACCTTTGGAAATGAACACTGTTCTCGTTCTCCTCACCTTTCTTCTCACACCGCGATCTTCCATGTACTTTCTGTTCAGAGTTAGATTATTTTGTCAGGTCATGAGGAAACACCACAATCTCTATGGCTGAGGGATGTCTTCCCTGGAAGAGAGGAGACATGCATGAGATCAACCTTCCTTGGAAGAAGCTAGTTCTGAGATAGTAACTGTGGTCTTAGAATGTGAGCCTTAGGCAACAGGTAAAGAAGGCTTCTTCTCCTCTCTAAGGACTGGCTGTAGGTGAGTTTAATGTATACCTGGGTGGCCATGGGGTGTGGGGAGGGGAGGAGACTGCGGCTCTAATTGGGTGGCCAGTGTAGGCAGAGATCCGATGAGAATCTATAAGCCAGTGGGCTCTACGAGAAACTATATCCAATGGCCAATTGTAAGTTACACGCAGTGGGTAATTAATTCCCTTCTAATCTTTCGGGACCTTCAGAAAAGCCCTGCTAACTGTTTCAGCCTGGCTGTCGCTCTGCTGTGGAGACTGGAGGGAGGCATGTTACCCATGCCCGGGCAGGTGGGAAAGAGAAAGAACACTTCTGAGGTTTGCAGCCTGATGGCTTTATCTGGGATCAGAGCAAGTCTCCCCAGGACAAGGGCCGTCTGGGATAAGAGTTGTGGTTGTGGTGTCTGACCATCCCTCTTCACGTGGAGATTGGTTTCCTTATTGCCAACCCCAAGTCAGGATACCTGCAGGACACTGCCCAGCACTCAGTTGGATGGGCATATGGGTCAGCTGAGCAAAGAAGGTGCTGTCAGGGTACAGATGACAGCAGAAGCCATGGAGAGGGGATGAGATGACCTGGGAAGAGTGTGTGGAGTGAGAGGAGCCTGCAAATTAGATCATAAGCTCCTCCATGATCCCAGAGCCACGTCTGCTCCATCATTGCTGGGACCCTAATGCCCAGTACAGTGCTTGGCACGTACTAGGACCTCAATAAGTAATAGTAGAATGAATGAATGAATGAAAGAGAAAGCAGAAACTTAAAGAGGATCAACTTCTAAGAAACCGAAGGAAGTGCCCAAGGTTGGGGACAGCTGCTGTGGGGATTGAGAAGAAAGAAGGTGCGTTGAAGAACGACTGTGCTACATAGAAGGTCCAACAGTTTCGTATACTGGGAAAGAATAAAGCAGATGGATCACCCTGTTTTGACATGATTCATGTGGAATGCAGCAATGACAAGTAACCAACTGTTTTCATCACAGAGGCTGAGTCCCAGGAAGCAAGATTCCTCTACACGGCAAAACTGTCACTGAGGATGGAAGGACAGATAAAGAGCTTCCCAGACAAGAAGAAGCTACAGGAGTTCATCACCACCAAACCAGCATTATATGAAATATTACGGGGTCCTCTTTAAGAAGGGGAATATAAAAAATATGAACCATAAAATGGCAATAAATACGTATCTATCAACAATTGATTCTAAAAAAACAAAATAAACAAATAAGCAGAACATAGGTTCGGAGACCGTTTTGATGGTTGCCAGATGGGAGGGGGTTCAGGGCAAAGAAGGTGAGGGATTAACAGTACAAATTGGGAGGAAAAGAGCAGCCCTGGGGATGTAAAGTACAGCACAGGGAATAGAGTAGCCAAAGAACACACACCCATGACCCATGGACGTGGACAGCGGTGTGGGGATCGCCTGAGGGCGTGGGGGGTGGGGTAGAGGTGGGCAAAGGGGGAAAACCTGGGCCAACTGTCATAGCATAAACAATACAACATAATTTAAAAAAAAAGAAGAAAAGGAAGTCCTCCTGTAAGGCCAGGCTTGGGTGCTAAGAACACCAAATTAGAGAGGGCCTTCTTTAGACCCCACTCCTGGCAGAAATCACAGAGTGATTGGCCCAAGAAGGTCCCTGGGGAAATGTTGCAGGTGATCCTGGGATGAGCAGGCAGCAGGAGCACATTTCCCGGGCTGCAGGCCCCTCTCCAAAGGACCGCTGCTGGCTCTGCTCAGCTGCTGTCGCTGCAGGCGGCGCTTGGGTGTTTGTCGGAGGAAGCTGGGGCAGTTCTGGGTTCTGGGTTCCTGGCACAACGGGCCCATGTTTTCCATTTTAGAAATTATGGCCTGGAAGTGTGATTCTAGCGCTGTGGAATCAGGCCTTGGGCTTTTATGACTCCGTGTGACCTCTGTCCTCTGGCTGTCATTGGAGCTATTTTTCTTCTCCCTTTAATCCTGAAAAGGGAAGAAACCAATGTTACCAGAAGCACATTTCTCATCACTTTGTTAATGATTGATTTCGTATTATTTCAGAACTTGTTTGGCCTTTGGATAAACAGTTGAAACCTCCTGGAGGCACCTAAAAGGAATGCAAGAATGCATTTGCTATTAAATGGTGGAAAGATTATAAATGGGACTCTGACAGAATAAAAAATGTTATTTATATAAGTGCTTAAAAAGAAGTCACTTGTAAAGTATACAATCTTCAGTGAAGGCCAAATATGGGAAAGTGTGATATCTGGTCACATAACCAGGCTAACTCTGTAAAGGGGAAGATCCGTCCATCCATTCCCCTTTCTCTAGGTTGAGCAATCTTGTGGCTAAAAATTTCCTCCAAGGAAGTGTAGAGTTATAGGTCAAATGGAGACCCAGACTACATGCCCAAGATAACACCAACATAAATAAGCCAGCCTGGGCTCTCTGAAGGGGTGTTAACCCGTGCCCAGGGAGAGTTACAGACTATTTGGTTGTAAGAACAAATAGAGGTGAAATGCAGTGAAGGCATAAACAACTCAAAGGAAAAAAGAGTGATAATTGGGCTGGAAAGCCATGAGTTTTCCAGCAGGCTGACATGCTCTGATCTCCTTCCATGTCAGAGTGGTCAACTGACGGGCAGTCTCACCTGTTAACCAAGGGAATTCGCGAGTCCCAGCAGTGTCGTGAGCGGGGTGCAGAGGAGGCCTCAGAACCAACCTCAGCTGGGGCCACGGGTTCATCCTGAGCGGTTGTAACTCTCTCACCCTCAGCTGGGTGACGGAAGAGATTGCAGCTCATGGGGTTTGGCGGGGAACCTCAAGACACAGGGGCAAGAGGATACCGGTGAGGGCGTGTCTCCCCTCTGTTTGGCACCTAACCCACTCCATTGTCCACCTCCTTCAGCAGCATGACAGGTGGCGTCTTTGCTGGGAAATCAGGGCTTCCAGGCAGAAGCCCCAGCTCTGCCTGTCACAATCTGTGCATTCGCGCGCCAGTCACCTTTACCCTCTCCTGCCCCCAGGTTCTTTATTCGTAGAATGGAAATAATTTTGAAGATTAGACAAAATCAAGCCAAGTGCTCGGCATACGCCCAGCTCATCCTGAGTCCTCAATAAACCTTGATTACCTTCCCTCTAGTGGGTTCATTTCAGTACCTTCAGCACAAAGTGCAAGTGGAATGCATATTGCTGAGTAAGTAATTTGTGTGTATAATAATAGCAACTCTTTTGTTTATTCAACTGTCAGCTCCTTAGGGCATTACATCACACCAATTTCTGCAACCCCGGCATCTAATGCAGGGCCTGGCACATAGTAGGTGCTTAGTTACTACTAAGCTACTGAATAATAACTCAAGTTCGGAGGGTCCTGGATAAACTGGAGATTCTCAGTATAGCACGGGATGAGTTAGCACACGGGGAAGAAGTGCCCGCCACTTGGGTCTCAGAAGGTGTGGTGGCAGAAACTGAGCCCTCTGAGTACTGAGGGGAAGGCTACAGGGGTCTGGGCACCGGCAGGATTTCTTCCTAGTAGCGTAGTATCCGTGAGCCCTCAGCAGGGGCTGGATGGGCTCTATAGCAGCCTGTTGACCCAGGAACACGTAAGAGGAGCAAGGTGGCCAGGGTGCAGAGCCGGGGAGAACCGGCCTAGCCTTACCTTGCTGACAAGGCCACACACAGGAGGAGAGCTGGTAGCTCCTCCAAGTGAAGTGATTGCGAGGAAAAATGCTGCTAACACCTAAGCGATCAAGAAACAAGTACTAGAAAGAGCCAGCCCTTAGTCCTGTGTGTGTCTGACCCAGGACTCAGGGACCGCATTTGTCACCAGAGAAAGCAAGTCTCTGCCTATTTCGCAGCTCAGCAAAACCCGCGGACCCCACCAAGGAAACGGAAAACAGAGAAATGAGGGGACTTGATCACCTGACCACAGTGCCTCTGAGAACAAGAGCCCAGTGCTCTAGTTCTGCAGGAGTTTACCAAACTCACCGCAAGTGAGCTGGGCAAACTGGTTCTTCTGGCATGAAGGTAGGAGCCAGGCTTAATTAGACTGCAGGATTAGGCGGGAGGAGAGCCCTTTGTTCAGGGTTGGCTCCGATTTATTTATTTATTTTTACTTGTTAAATAAGAACACAAAATTGTATCGTCGGGGTTGAAGCACCGGGCAGGGGTACAAAATGGATATTCTCATTCAAGAGTAAACCCCTCCATGTTCATTCTCCCTGCGTTTCAGCTTTTCAGAAAGCTGACCCTGACCGTCAGTTGCTGGTAATGCTCGACCACGACGGGATGCGGGGCAGTGTCCTGGGGAGGCCCGGAGGCTGAACGGAGACTTGGCTGTTCCTGTCTTTTTTTGGCAGGTTTTCTCCTTGTGACTTGGAAATAGATGTCTAAATGGACTCAACCGTGCCAAATTCAAGGTTCTGAGGAGTCTGGGTCAAACTTGGGGGTGGTCTGTGGCCTGATGCGCCCCAGGCCTGGGGAGGCTGTGCGCTGGTGGTCAGCGGTGGAAGGAGAAGCCAAGGATGGTCACTTGCTTGAAAGCGAAAAGTCTAATTTCAGAGCCCGGGCTGAAAACAGGCCTCTGGGATGGATCCCTGAGCTGGCATTCGACCTATCTCCTTCAGACGACACTAAGATTTCTCAGGCTCCTCTTCGGAGACAAGGCCAAGAGTTCAAACGCCATTCGAGTTCAAGGAAGCAGGCTTGCACTGAACCTAAACTTGCTTCCTGAAGTGCAGTGGGCTGGCTACTGGAGGTCCAGGACTGGCGAGCTAGGGGTTCAACCGGTCAGGGCCACCAGGAAAGGGTTCAGGCCCTGTGAAAAAGCTTTTTGGGCTCCTTCTCAAGGACATATAGGCTAAAGATCTACCTGTGGGATTTGATACACATGGCTCCTATCTGGATCCTTGGGGCCTAGCAACCAGTATGCGTCCTCCGATAGGATCATCGGCCCTGTGGTCTGCCGGTGCTTGTGTGCGGCTGGGGGCTGGTGCTAAAGAGCAGGGCGAGGAGGCAGGTTTGGGGTGGGAGCCGGAACATTGGTCCTTCTTCTATTGCCATTCTCATTCCCCTTTATTGTAGCCATTGACTATATGGCTCCCATCTAAAATGTGATCCCTTGGAGTACGAGGACCTGTCTTACAATTCTCTCTCTGATTTTTTATGTTTCTTTTCTTTTCTTTCCTTTTCTTTCTTTTTCTTTTCTTTTCTTTTCTTTGCTTTGCTTTGCTTTGCTTTGCTTTTCTTTTCTTTTTGTTCTTGGACCTGTCTTATAATTATTTGTGTCCCAGGTATCTAGACACAAGAGCTGGGTCTGGCACCTTCGAATGATGGACTCGATGAGGACCTTCCATGTAAGACAAAGCGCTCATGGGCCTGCTCTGAAGGTAAAAGTTAACACCCATGGGAAAAAAAATTCAAGGAACAATTTGATATTGAACTGTATGATTTTCTGGGACAAAGGTTGATTCATGAAGGAGCTAACTGGGAGCATGCTGGCCCGCAAGCCATCTCTGAAAAGTCTGGGGGAAGGCCTGAAGCAAGGTGCTTCTTCCTCTGCTAGAATGGAAGAGCCAGGAGGGCAGGGCCTTTGTCCACCGCTGGGTGCCTGGCATGAGGTAAACACTCAATTAATATTTGTGGGATGGAAGCACTTTGGTTGCTGAAGTTTATTTTTCCGAAGCAGATAGAAGTAATGTTGATGATTAACTTGTCCTCGAAGGACTCACGCAGACTTGCCCAATCCCCACAGACGGGGCCGGACGCATGGGCACAAGACCTGTGCCGCGGAACAAGGCCGGTCCTCGAGAGGGTTCTGCACGTAGTTTTAACATGATGCTATTGCCAATTTGAAATTCTTAATGTTCGAACAGGGAGCCCCCGTTGTCATTTTGCACTCGATCCACATATTATTATAACTACTTATTCCTGAAAAGGGTTTCTCACGCACAGAGAGGAGGGAACCCAGCCCTTCTTGGCCACCATTTTCCTCCTGGCCCCAGGACGTTGCTCGTTTCCTCTCCTCTTCTCGGTGGGGATGCGTATCCCACCCTTTTTATTGATGAATTTGAAGGCCGGCCTGTCCTTGGAGATTTTGAGCAGCTCCACGGCGCGCCGCTCATAGGGGTCAAGGCCACCCCGCTCCTGCATCACATCCTGCATGAACTTGGCGTGCGTGGTGAGGCGCCCATGGCCATGGCTGCTGTCCCTCAGTGGCTGCCTTGCCCACCACAAGTTATGTAGCCAGCGCTGCCCACCGAAGTGGACACTGTCCATCGACAGCATGGGCCCGCAGAAGCGAGGGAGAATCCGTGGCTCTGGACACCCGCCTGGCACCCTGACTGGCCCTGTGGGCCCTGGCAGCCATGCGGGTGTCGTCTCCCCTTCTTGCCTGGCCCGAATCTGCAGCTGCTCCTGTTGCTCTACTCCATCTGATTTCAAGTGACCTCGGGGAGTGCGGTGCAACCACAGCCAGTGACCTCATGCTTCTTGCTGCTGCCAGCATGCTGTCACTGGTGTGGGGATGGCTCTCTCCCCATGAGTCGGACACTTTCCTGGCACACTTGGTCAACAGTGGCCTCACCGGTATGCTTCTCACAGGAATGTCCCACCCCACCCTTTTGAGGAATTTGGGGCATCTCGCTGGCTTGGCTGGAGGACATTAAATGGCACTCTCCGAGCACCCTTTGCCGATGTCAATCATTTTCCAGCTCTTTAGGACTGAATCTGAGGAATGTTCTAGCTAAGCCTGAGTCTATCAACAAAGTTTATGGAACACCTTTTCAGGGTGGAGGTGATTTTCCCCCCCTCTGGTTCAAGGACTCTGATCTTGGCAGTTTGGGGCTTTCCTGCAGTGCCCAAAGCCCGGTTCATTTCCCTCGGAGACACCGACAGGTTTTGTGGTCCCCTTAGGGCGCCTAGTGGCAGAGACTCACAGGGAGGGCACTTTTCCTGCCCAAGGATCTGTGCCCACCGTGTGTCTGACAGGATGGGCTGGTCAGTAGTAGAGTCACACTCAGTCCTGAGAAAAGCCACCTCCCTCTGCCCCTGGTGCATAAGACAGGTAGGGAGGCTGGGCTTTGGAAAGGGGACCTTGAAGCCACACCCATGATGCCTAGCTCCGGCTGCTCACTGCGTATTGCCGCTCCAGATGGGGTCTGAGATGGAACCAGCAGGGCTCACGGTCCCCTCGAAAGCCTGCTTTCGTGAGTCTCCAGGTTTATTCAGGGTGTTCAATAAGCAGTCACAAATGTGTGTCCCTGGCACTGTTCTTCCGTGAACTCTCCTGGCTGACGTCAGGGCTCACGAACAGGACAGGTGCATATCAGACTCTCAGGGGTGGCCAAGGGTAGTTCTTAAACTTTGCAACTGTTTCTTGAAAAGCAAAAAGTGGGTATTCAAGTTAATGACTAGAAAACAAAGACTGTGTCCTGGCTGGGTAACCTAGTTGGTTAGAGCATCATCCCGATATGCCGAGGTTGTGGGTTTGATCCCTGGTCAGGGCACATACAAAAATCAACCAATGAGTGCTTAAATAAGTAGAACAACAAAATCTATGTTTCTCTCTCTCCTCCATCTCTCTCTAAAATCAATAAATAAAAAGAAAATGAAGATTATGAAGGGAGATTTTTGTAATTTCTAAGTCGATGTTATTATTAGAACCAAGATTTCTTTTCTGTAAGACCCTATTGTTTTAGAATTTGTACACTGCCAGGAGTAGGAAGGAGACCAGAGGTCATTAATCCAATGCCCTCATTTTAAAGATGGAGGACTGAGGTTTGCGGGGGCTGGGACCTGCCCAGGGTCACAGAACTCATGAAGCGCATAAATAAGAACATAGGTCACCTTCCCCTGCCCCCAGGCTTCTGTTGTCTCTGAACAAAAAGTTCATGAGATATTTTAGTTGTTAACTAAACATTTACAGTTAGAGATCTGAGGAGTAACTGGAACAGGGCGCGATGTGTTGTCAGTACATGGGCGGTGTAACCTCAGGAGGTTTTATGAGTATTTATTCCTTCTTCATTCATTCATCACCAGCTCTGTACTGACCAACTGCCTTGTGCCGGGTCCTGTGCTCAGTCCTAGGAATACCAAGTAGAATCATGCATGGTTCATGAACTCAAAGGCAACTTTTACTAGGAGTATGTGCGTGCATGTGTATGTGTGTGAGAGAGAGACCCCAGCTAGAAGCCCTCTCTGTATAATCTCATACAAGAGATCACTCTTCCTTAGCTTTAACACCTCCAGTTAGGAAACCTGCTTTGAGAGCCCTTGTGCAGTGACTTTCAAGTCAGAGGAGTTAGCAATGCCAGTGTCCCATGAGGTAGAGGTGTCTTTCTCTGCTTTCTCAGCGCTGGACACAGGTGTACTGGCCCTGGGCATGCTGTCTCCGTGGCTGATAGAGGTGTCTGGGCATGTGCTCAGACACAGCTGATGTGAAATATCACACACACATGCACACACACACACACACACACCCCTCATGCAGAGCCAGCCCTATGAGCACAGAATGTCAGTTCTGAATCCTATATTCCCTCTTTGTCGGATGAGAAAATTGAGATCCAGATCACTCTAACCATTTGCTTCATTAGCTAATTAGTTAATCCAGATAGCTAGTAGACTCCTTACATGGTTTAACCTTTTAGTTTATTCAGGAACTGAATAATGGCAAGGGGCTTCCCTTAGGAATCACTTCCTCTGAAATGTCACTGTGCTTCAAGTAACATTTTGGAGAGGAGGCGTCAAGGCAGCTGTGCTCTCCTGCGGTTCCGTCATAGAATCCCAGGAAGTCGCGGCTCTTATGGAAGATTCCGAGTGCCTGGAAGTCAAATCTGATAGCCCCAGATGCCAGTTGCTCCCTCTGACAAAGGCCTGAGAACCCCAACTGGCGCTGGGGCTGGGGCTGGGGCTGGGGCAGGTGTTAGGCAAGACTCCACCCTCCTACTTCCAGCCCAAGGGGTCCCCAGGAGCTCGCAGGGTGGCAAGAAGGCTCAAGTGCGAGTTCAAAGCCCAGGGCCCCACCACAAGATGTTTTGGTTTAAGCATGGGATTACGGTTCTCCCTTCAAAGCCCAATGATAAAAGCGGCTCAGGAATACCCTGCAGGGACAGGGGGCTTTGATGCTGGGCAACGCCAGGGCCCTCCTCCTCCCTCCCTCTATAAGTAGCTCAGCCCATCCATGGACTCGGAACCAGGGCTTCTTGAGTGGGAGAGCCTCCGAGATCGCTGAGTCTGCTTCCCATTGGCAGTCTCTTTCCACAGACTCTGCTTGCACTCCCCCGAGGAGAGCAAGAGAGTGGCAGGACACACGTTCCCTAAAGAGTGTGCCATTTGCAGCTCTGGACAGGGCTGCTTTCTCCTAGGGCAAGGCCGCCTTCCTGTACCGTCGGCCTGGGGCTCCCAGCCCTGCAGCCTGGGGGCTCGCTGTGCTCTCTGCTGCCCCAGAGGGGTGTGAGTCTGATGTCTGCTGCTCTCCAGGCCAGTCGCCCACAGGTCAGGGCTTGGCCATCCCTCCCAGGTGTGGCTGTGAAGCTTTTGACCTTCTCTGCTCAGAGAGCTCCTGAAAGCGCGGACTCCAGAACTACTGGGAAACCCAAAGGCGAACACTCCAGGTGCAAACTGACCGTAACAGAGCTAAATAGGGCTGTTTTTCCCTTGGCCTCAACTATGAGGAACCGGGGGGCCACAGTATCTGGGATTTCCTACCAATTGCCTTGGAAACGCTGCTAGGTGTGCGTCTTCTCTCCCCAAGTTTGTTTAGCTACCCCAGGACTGGGCTCTACTCTATTCCTCTCTGAGTCCTCCCGTCTCAACATAAATTCTAGCTGGAGGCAGAGACTCTTCTAGATGTATCAGAAATAGGTATTGGGAGCTCCAGCTGGGGATCAGGGCCCCCCGCTCCTTGGTACTGTGTCCTGGGAATGTACCCATGCAGGGCTACAGGTCACAGGAGCCAGGGGTTGTGGGGGCAGGGGAAACCCTTGGAGATCTGTGGGCTGGGGTAGGGCTCCCAGCTCCAGCGTCACCATCATCGCAGGCTCCCCTGTTAGCCACCTGCCATTAGGCTTGTGTCCGGATAAGAGGCCAAGGCTGGGCTGGGTTGTAGGGTAGCTGGGGGAGCTCCCAGGGCAGAGTGTGACCCTGGCACCCCCGAGGTGACCCTGGAGGGCTGGGCAGTGTTTGCCTGGAGTGTTTGCCTGGAGTGTTCCTTAATGAGCTCACCCAGGCACATGGCTCTTCCCTTTCACCTACTCAGCAACATTTATATTCAGCCGAGTAATCCTAGTGAAAATGATTCTTTCATTGCCTCTTAACTGGATGAGCAAACCCCCTAGGGGTTATTTGGACAAGAGAATAAACGATCTCAGGAATGCGACCTGACCAAGTAGGTACAGGGGAAACTAAGAAAAGCTTGGGGATTAAGTGGCGGGCATTAGGGGTGGGTGGAGGACTCCGTAATGGGTCCTGTTTCTCACGCACCAAGAGGGCCACCATCTTAAAACAGAAAGAACAAAGGGGCACTCACCTGCTCTGCAGCGGGCTGGGGAAGCCGGGTGGGCTGTGTGTTACAAGGAAAATGTTGTTTATACTTCCCTTCGACACAGAGTAATGACTCTGGGAATTAATGTTTACACTTGGGGGACGCGCGCGCGCGCGCGTGTATGTGTGTGTGTGTGTGTGTGTGTGTGTGTGTGTGAGTTTGAGCTGATCATTATCCATTTGATGACCTGAAAGAATGAGGAGCTTTTTCGCTCCCTACACTGGTGGGGAGACCTAGGAAAGACCCAGATGTAGTGTCCCAAAGGCCAGCATGAATCATCCTGCTGATCCGCAGCCCACCTTGAATCATCCGGCCAAGCCAACGATGGTATTGGACTAGAACAACGCTAAATAATTCAGACTGGGAAATAGGTTGCCAAGGAGTCTGGTGTCTCCCAGACTACCTACCTGGAGAGGAAACTGGAAGGGACAGATCGTCCTGGGGCCTGACCACTTGGGTCTGCTCAGGCGGGCGGCTTGGGGTTCCCCTCAAACAGGGAAGGAGAGCCCCCTGCAGCCTTGCTCTCTGGGAAATTCCTAGACCTGAGCACGAGCTCTGCTCAGCCTGAGGTGTATGTGTCTTCCTGAACCCAGACTCTGCCTCAAACAGGGTGAGGACCCTTCCCTCATCTAGGGGACCCTTTTTAGTGGCAACTGCCCTCGCTTGATCTGAGCCACACAGCCCAAGGATGCTGTCCCCATGCCTATTTCCTGGGGAGCAGAGACGTTGGCTACTCTCTAAACGGGCCCTGCCCGAGGTCTGAGTATCTGCAGACCTCCCACGGGCCAGTCAGGGTCAGAGCGGAGCAAGTCCACTGTGCAGTCTGGAGAGGTGGTTTCCAGGGCTCCTTGATGGCTCGGTTTCCCAATTTTTATCTCCAGCTCCTAGAACTGAGGCTGGGATAGCCGAGACCCTCCACAAATTTTTGCTGAATGGACGGATCGAATGATACCTAATGAGCCAACTTCTCTGCCTCCGCGAGCAGAGCCAGACCAGGCATCACAGACTTTCTTGGGTGACTTCTCAAATTGCAGGGTCCTGAAATAACCATGATTAACAAACTCTGTGGAGGAACACTAATTACATCACCATACAACACTAGTTATAACGTGGCCTTTTCATTTCTGCTTCAAGTCTGTTTTATTTGTTGAGAAACAAAAACATTATCTAGAAAACATTTTTATTTTTGATTTTGTAATTCTTTTTAGAGCTCTTTATGTGTTCGCACGTGAATGCGGCATTTGATCTTTGCAACAGTCTCAGGCGACAGGAAGGATGGTTCAGCTTTGTTATTGCCATTTCCCCGAGCTCGCCCAGGTCCACGCAGCTGAGAGCCGGCTGACCAGAGGTACCACACCCGAGGCCTTTCTACTGCCCCAAGCTGGGGAAGCCGGGCCATCAAGAGTGTGTAATTTTCCTTTTGTTCCACCAAATGAGAGGGGGCACTAAATCTGGTCCTGATGGAAATGCTGTTATAAGCCAGATTCAGGCCCCAAACAGCTCTGCAATTACCAGGGAGAGGGTATAATTTGGAGAGCTCGGCCTGGGTGGGCTTTATTCGGGAAATTGCACTGTGATTAACTCTGCTATTATCAGACGAGATGATGTGTGGGAACGAGAAGCAGCGGTCTGACTCTGTCCGTGGCTCGGAGTGAGGCTGCACTCTGAGTCCCCGCTTCTGTGTCCAAGGCCACTCTCCCTGAGCTCGGCATGAAAGCTGCCCGGAGAAACCCCAGGCATCTTGGCTGCATGGTGGCCCTTGGCCCCCGGGTCCTGCTGATGGCCTCTCTCCCTCTTCCTCAGGGCCTGGGCAGTGTTCCAGCCCAGGCGAGCAGGGGCTGAACCTGACACTGTGCTTCAGTTACCAGCAGTGAGTTGCAGCTGGGGGATATTGCTTTCAAGTGCCAGCCCTCACGGGCTAGGCCGTGGTTCCAAACAATGTCACTTGCAGCCTTGGTCGGTGGCTATTTGACTTCTGATTTTCACCAAAATGCACTGACCTTTTCCATCCTAGTTTGCTTATCCGTAAAATGGGTGTTTGAGTAGATGCCGCGTGTGATACTTCTGTGGGGTACCGTGGAGTTCGGTGTGTAGCGAGCTCCTGCTCTGGGCACCACGTTACCTGATTCATTCTTCAAAACCACCCTCCGGGTAGACATCATATCCCCATTTTATGGATGGAAACACTGATGCACAGCAAGATTCAGTAACCAGCAGGAAGGGAAAAGAGAGTCGCCCCTGGCGTGATGTTGGGAGGCCGCCCTTCCACTCACAGCTCACCAGTGCTTTTCTCCTATTGGACCTAGGCAACCTCGGAGGATGCCAGCTCACACAATGGCGCCCCGAGGCCAAGTGAGACCACGTTATCATTTTGTCTCAGCACACACACACACAAATAATGTCACTGAGCCACCCACAAAATACCAACCCCTATCCTCAGCCAAAATGAGTGACTACGGCTTCCTTATAAGGCGGGGTATAGCCCTCCTTATAGAAAGATTTACTGAGACACCCTACCATAGACTTGCCCCTGCTTTCTAACAACATCTAGCAAAACGAACTCGCAATTCGTTACAGCCCCCTCGAGCCACGCCCACCAAACCCAAATTCCATCATCCGTTTCTTCTAATACCCTCTTATCGAGACACCCCAGCTGTGAGGTCTCCCTTGCTTCAATAAGCAATCAGCTCAACTTGTTCAACTACAGGTGTGAGCCTGGTGGTCTTGCTGGAGGGAGCTGGCCCTTGTCTAGGGTCCCATGGTTGGCGAAAATGAACAGTGGGTTCAAACCAATCGGGCTTTTCCAATTCCAGAGCTTATGTGTTACCACGTGGGGCTGCCTGTCTAGGAGAGCCACGAGAACCAGTAATATCAGCACGGTTAAGTACTCTGAGTCCTCACCGGAAAGACCATCGAGTTCACGGTGGCCTTGACTGTGGTATTACACTCTGAACTTACCATATGCTCAGGAATCATCCCAGCCACCTGGGTGGCTTTCTACTTGCTGACTGAAAGAGGAAACAGTGAACTCAAACAGCCCTGATCTGCCATGTGGTCACACCGCTTGGACAGGCCAGTGGCATGGGGATGCCCACCCTGTAGCCCAGCCTCTGGGTGCCCAGCACATGGAGGTGGCTGTGTGTTCCATTGGTAAGGACAGCTGTAAATCTTTTCCCAGTATTTTCTTTTGTTCCTGATGATGTCTCTTCAGCAGTGTCCTTGATCCCAGCAGGACACTAGCCTGAGATTTAAGGACACGACTGGCCATTTTCACAGACCCCCTGGAACCCAGTGGTCCACGTACATAATGGCTCTTGACCTAGACTTTGGCATAGCTCCCACCTGGGAGCATCTTGCACCAATATCAGGGAACCGTCCTTCCGAAGATAATGACAATTGTGGTCTCCCGTTACCGGCACCATTCATGGTGATCGTCCTGTACCAGGACTTTTTTTATACTTCTCTGAGCCTCATGAAAACCCTATCAGGTGGATATTGTTATTCCCTGTTTACAGATGGATAAACTGAGACTCAGAAAGTTTGATTCGAATCTGAACTGATTGATCGTAAGCATCAGAGCCAAGATTTAGATCCAGATCTGTCTCCTAGATTCTCTAATTTTTCCTCCTTTCTGGTCTCTGACCACCTGGCCTGCACAGATCATGCAAGATGGTAGTTGGCACTGCCCTGCGCCCACCAAGATCCCATCCTGGTGGTGACAGGAAGACTTATCTCTTAGTTGCTGGGACCACTGCGGCTGAAGGCAAGGGATGGGTCTGGTCAATGGGCTCTGGGCTCCTACCTGTTTAAAAGAAGTTCTGTGCCACAAAGTGTTGCTGAATATATATTTATCAGGAAAGCCTGGAGACGACCTTTTCTTTAAAAAAAAAAAAAAATCTCCGGAGTAGAGGGCCTGACACTCTGAGTTTATTTTTAAGGTAAATGAAGAATGTTCGCCTTTATAGTTTAACCTCTAAAGCACAATAAATCATTTACAATGTCTTGACTAGAGCCAACAGCATGGCAGGGGGGGTATCGCTGCCTGATTCTACAAATTGGTCATCTGCGTAGTTCTCTGTGCCCGCCTCTGTGCTAGGGCTTAGGGAGACAGATGAATAAAATCACTTCTGCATTTTAAGGAGCTCGTGAAAAAAATATAATGATGGTTTCGAGGTCCAGGCTTTGGTTTAAAATTTTAAGTGAAAAAAAAAAAAGGTAGACATTTATTCCGCACTAATTCAACAGTTTTATTTTGAATAAGTCAATAAAAACTATTACAAAGAGGAGTATGATTTAGGAGTTGCTAATCTTTCCCCTAGGTCCAAGCCGGCCTTGGCTGTAACCTCATGGGGTTGGCGGCACCCAGAGTCTTTATGAGAAGCGTCCTGAGTGTGATTTGCATGTGACCGTGGTTGATGGGTTCAGCCCCTTCAGGCCACCTGCCAACGTCTTAAGAGTTATCGCCTTAAATATTGGTTGTATCTCTGACCTAAAAATCTGTAATCTTCCCTTTTCACCCCCATTGGCTCCTAGATAAAGTTCACCCCCTCTCCTATTATCCCCCAGAAAGCTTTCCTTTGTGGTCCAATTGGTCCACTCACTGGACCCCACACTCAGGGGACGTTCTAACCATCCTGGCCTCCTTGCCGTTGCTCAAGCTTGTCTCCCCTTCTGAGTGCTTTCTTCACTTCTCTTGACTAAATAGTGCACATCTTTCAGGCCAGCCAAAATGTTATCTCCTCCATGAAGTCGTCCCTGAAAACTCCCACATAGAGTGACCTCTCACCTCTGACAGGTCTTGACTTGTCCTTTACAGGACGATGAAGTTCCATGATCCTGTGGTGACCCTTCATTATGTCGTTGACCTACCATTTTAATGTGTCCTCTTACTCATTTTTCTGGGAAAACATGTCTCCCTAATAAGACCTTGAACTAACCTGGAAGGGGTCGGCCTTGGTGTCCCTAGAAGTGTCCCGTGGGCCCTTTGGGGATCATCTTTGCCAACCTGGAAATGAGAACCTGTTCTCTTCATCTCTATGAAGCTTTGGCACATTTGGCTCTTCAAATATTGGACAGAATCAAGCAGCTACTTTGGGAAAAAGAGGTAACATTTTTCACTGTTGAGAATTCATTGATGCAGCTTTCTTTTCTTTTTAAGGAAAGCAATATATCAAAAGGAAAAAGAGCCTCTATGTGACTCTGTCTTCATTCTCTGGGAACAGTGAGCATAACCTGGCCTCTGTCCCAAAGACGGAAAGAAAATATTTTTCAAAATGCGAAAGGTCTTACAAATTTGAGACCTGTGCAAGGTATGTGTCCTGATGTGTGTGTATCTAAATGTCTGGTCATACCATTCTTGAGCTTTTCATAAGTCGAGAACAGACCTAGAATGGCACAACCAGAACTCTGCCAGGAACCCTCCAGGCCAGCCCTTCCTGGTCCAGGGCAGGAATGGGACTTCTAAGGGACACAGTGGTCAGCAGCCCTCGGACTCATTGTCTTTAAAAGGCAGATACAGATCCCACAGCAGCACCCCCTGCGCTCCCTGGCTCCCAAGGTTAAGGGTGCCCTGGGGAAGAGGGGTCTCTGGCACACTCTGCCAAGCTCAGAGGGCTCTGAATTAAACTGCTCCTTGCACGGCTTCGGCAAAAGCAGAAACCACAGCGCTCTCCCTCCCAGCAGGCCCAAGACGTCCGGCCTCCAGCGCCTTCTGAAAGTCCTCCTGCCTGTCTGAATACCAAGCCCAGGCCTAGAGCAATCTCCATGCTCTTCTCGGGCTGCTTTGGTCTCTGCTGTTAGTTCCCTCACCTTCCTACGATGGCAAATAAGATGGCAAAGAGGAAACGGAAGTGCCTATCAGGTGGAAGTGTGTCTGTCAGCACTTTCTCTTGAGAGCCCTTAACCTTGGGGTGGGAGGATTTGGATGAGGGAGTGTGGATTCATCAGGCGGGGAGGGACTCCCAAGTCTTGCTGTCGAAGGCATCCCCAGCCTCAGCTGGCCATGGAAACTTGGACGTCACGCAGGAGAGAGACTTGATCAGAGTGCACCCAGACTCTTGTCTGAGGGCTGCCAGTTAGCAATCCCCTTGCTGTCTGGCCTGGCGGAGATAGGTAACTTCCTCAGGCAGCCTGCTTCGGAGGAAATGGCGATTTCTGGGCCAGACGTGCACTTGAGCTCCCGCTGTGTAATTAAAGTATGAACCGGCAATGAGCAGCCGGCCCGTGGCTGCCCTGGCACTCGATCTCTGCCTGTGGTGATGTCTGGCCTGTGTCTGGCCTGTGTCTGGCCACGTAGACACTCAGTGGACCTCAGGCCCAGCCCCTCCCCTCCTCAGCGGTTGTGTGCTTTACTCCTAGAAAAGCTGGTCCGAGGGGGAGAAATGATGCGTCTCCTGTGTGCACAGGGCAGTCAGACCCGCCCTCAGGCCTTCACCTGGAGCCTTCCTCCAGAGTTCTACCGATGAGCCCAGGTCACCTTTCCTGTACAGCTGAATCTCTGGCCGATTTGTCTTTCCATGGGAGAGGCCAGGGCTCCCTGACCACGGCAGGTTTGTCCGCACGTGGCATCAGAGCACTGACTTGATCTTCAACATGGGGTCATGGAAGGAAGCGGTCTGGACAGGGCCATCAGTGACAAGTGTTGGGGAGGCCCACAGCCTATCGTGGGGGCCACCGAGGGATTTCTGTACAAGTTCTTCCAGCTAGGAGGCCCCTGTTCTGTGAGCCGCCTCCTTTAAGGGGCTCGGTGGAACTGATTTCCAACTCTGCTCGCCTCTGCACCCAGAAGACGCTTCCTGCAGCCCTAAGAGTCTGTGCAGCTTGTTTGAAGCTGCCTTTGAATAGCCGACGAGGGGCTGGGGGGAGTGAGAAGAGGGAGGGAGGGAGGGGAGCGGAGGGAAAGGATTGAAGAGGGGGATGCTGACTTTCGATCTGGCCCAAACCTGGGGCGGCGGACACTCGGGTAGCTCCAGCTTTCGAGGTAATGGTTTCGATGCCATGCTCACCTTTTCGGAAACGAGAGACACTTAAGAATTCACACGTGTGGGCCAGGGGCTGTGGCCCACAGAAGGCAGCCTTTCTCAGGCCTGCAGCGGGGCCCGGCCTTCCCTACAAGCACCCACTTCTTTTCCGATGGGTGAGGGAAGGGAGCAGACCCAGAGGCAAGTGTCCAGCCCAGCAGAAAGAATGGCTTGCCTGTGTGAGGGGGGACGAGCTAGTTAGATCTGAGAACCTGCTCCCCAGAGCTGCCTGGGAAGCATTGACAGGTTAGGTTGCATTTTAAAATGTTTGGTGTAGCTTTTTCTCAGTCAGGCATGGTGTCCCGCCAGGCCTGTCCAAATGACCCCTCACCCTTTGTGTTGTACAGCTGGGGAGACTGAGGCCAGGAGTGACCAAGGCTTCTGCCTGGGGCCATACGTCAGGGTAGGAGCTCCTTGGTTCTGAGATTCTTGGGTGGGAGGCGGGGCTTTTGCTGCTGAGGCCAGGTCATTTGCAATGACAGATGCTCCTCCATGCTCAAAAGGCCATCTCTTGGGGGTCCTGCTGGTCCAGCATTCTGTGCTGATGGGGCAGGGGCCTGAGGGTGGCTATCCAGCATCTTAAAACCACACTCGATTTGCTCAAGGCCTCAGCCTGACATCTGGTCCAGGCACAGAGGTGGCAAGGGTTTTGCTGACCCCTGTCCTTCTCCAGAGCGTGGATTGTGGGTCCCACATGACCTGGAGCCCAGGCACCCGGCAGAATACGTTCACTGAAATGTGAAAGGAGCAGTGCAGTTAGGGGATGGGTGGGAAATGGGCTTTTACCTGCTCTGTAAACACCTGTCTTATAGCCAGGGGTGCATCTGTTTGCCCACAGGCTTCCATTCTCTCTCTCTCTCTCTCTCTCTCTCTCTCTCTCGATGTAAGGTTCCCATTTTTACTACTCTCTCTGTGAACACACATGTAGGCCAAGGGGAAACCCACTTAGCGTGTCCCTTTGTCTTTTTTGAATTCCTCTCTAATCTGTCTATTAAAACACAACCTCAAGCAGGATTCTCACTAAATGGGTTTTAAGCAAGGGCATTAGCCTGTGTGATCCATTCTCTCTCGGGGCAGATATGCAATTTATCTTTCAGCAAAGCACACAGTGACTTTACACACCAGCCTAAGAACAATGACCATCAGTCCCATCTGTCCCCACAAGAAAGAAGAGGCATTCCGTGTCAGTGCCAGGGGCTCTGACCCCATTAGGGGCTTCTCCAGGGGAGCTCCCATAACGGTGACATCTTAACTATTGATGAAATGAATTGGAGAGGCAGGCAGGGGAAGGAGGCACACAGTATGGCCCCCGGGCTGAGCAGACCTGGGCCAGGGCTGACCCCCTCCTTTTCAAGGAGGAGCCTGTGCAGGTTGGTTCAACCTCTTTCTTCTCCCTCACTGGCCCCCCTCAAGTCTCTTTCCAGATTCCTGTAAGGAAGAGGCTGCCCCAGCACCAGGCATAAACTGTCCTGTGCTGTCCTGGGTGCAGTTGTGGGGCTGTCTGAAAGGGGTGGGCGTCAAGGGGTAACATTCCTGTGGCTGGCACAAAATTAGCACCTATGCACTTGGCCTCACAGCCACAGCTGCTCTGCTCCACAACCACTGAATTGTGGGCGC
The DNA here is from genome assembly GCA_004026545.1 of Mormoops blainvillei. Lineage (NCBI taxonomy): Eukaryota > Metazoa > Chordata > Mammalia > Chiroptera > Mormoopidae > Mormoops > Mormoops blainvillei. Next base: position 181,597 of record PVJD01001742.1, read on the forward strand.
ACACCAGGCCACGGATGCAGAATTGAATCCATCCTTTTTTCTTTCCAGAGGAAATGGGTGTAATTTCCCTTCCTCAGCCTGGCTTGGCAGAAGGCTGGTTCCTGCCCCAGACTTGTCCCAGTGTTCACAGCCCCAGCCCCTCAGCTGGGCCAGGCCTAGTCAGGTCGGCCACACCCTGTGTGCTTAGGCCGTCCTGCCAGCCCAGGGCACGGCCCACTGCACCCCGTTCTGCCCTGGCCCTGCCTGCGGAGGCCCAGCGCCCAGGGACGTGTGCGGCCTGCAGTGGGTGGTACTGGGAGCTGAATTGTGAGTAAACCTTCCCAGAACCGCAGAACCTCTTGGAAAAATAACCACTTAGCAATTTAATGCATTCTGATGTTGACATAAGAAATGCCCAAACCTGTAGGAATTTTAATGAGTTTCTTTGAGCCAAACTGACGGCAATTGTTGGGAAGCGAAATCTCAACGGATTGGGAAAATGCTCCAGAGAAGGGCAGCTTTGCACCTTATTTTATACATTCCAGTGAAAGGAGGAGGTGTAAGGGGGTTACGTGAAATCCACTGGTGACAGATTAGGGCGGCAGGAGAAAGCAAAGCGGTGGGGGAAATGTTCGGGATTGGATAAAACGTTGAACAAATAGACGCATACCTCTTTTACATTGGTGGGCACAGGATAGTTAACAGTCAACAATTAACACGATACAACAACGAGGAGGGGTTCAGTGGTCTCTGCTCTGGTGGTGATTGTGCCCTGAGAGGTCTGGAAAAAGGAAATTAGCCTGACATTCCAAAGGCATGTTATCAAACATGCAAAAAGACAATAGACAGGCTCAGTTAAGGTGAAGACTGGCCTTTGTCAGGGAAGATACTGGCCAAAGACGTGGCTACCTGCCCCGACCCACGTTTAGTTAGCCAGTTTTAATTTCAGACCGTCCTATGTGGTTACTTTCGGTCTCTGATTTGTAAGGCCACCACGCAGGCTGCCCCTAAGCTTCTCAGGTTTGGTATGTGCCCCCCGCCCCCGCCCCCTTTTTTTTCGTCCACATCAGGAGCCATGGAATCACAGAAAAATAGTCTGAAAAGATTTTTAAAGTAATCTCCCTTCTGCCACTATGGCAGCCTCGTCTACCTTCTTTCCGTCTCGCCTCGTTGGCTGTCTCCTTGGAAGGGAGCTTGTCCTTGTGGGAGACAGGCCCAGGGCTTCTCCTTTCCTCCCTGGCTCTGTGGAGCTCGCACAGTGAAACACCCTTGTAGTTAGGAAGGGCTGAGTGCCATTTCTGGCCCAAGGACTGTGTGTCACTTCTAAGTGGAGGCAGTGAAAAGACCCTCGGTCACTCTCTGGTGTCCCACACGTTTGGGTTGAGATGGCAGAGCCATAGATCAAAGCTACCCAAGTCATCAAGACACTGCATAGTGGATAGTGTTCTGGAGGGACCCCTGAGCTGCAGCAGCCTTTATGTGAGCAGGAGGTAAATGTATGGACATTTGGGGAACGTTGGTTACTGCAGCATAATGGAGCCTGTTCTAGCTGTGATATTATGATTTATGGTAAGAACTACCTATTAGGTCTGTGTCTGGGTCCCTGTGTCTGGCAGGGCTCATAAATCCCTTGGAATGTCCTAAGTAGTAGCAGCTAAAAAGGTGTCTTTTGTTATGTTGATGACCCATCACCGGAAGGATGGGAACCAGTTACCAGAGGAGTCAAACCTGTGATTAGAGGGTTGGAACATTCAGTCCCACCTCTCAACCTCCGCAGTGGGCAGAGAGGCTGGAGATTGAATTCTGTCACCCATAGCCAAAGCTTCACTCCATCATGGCTATGTAATGAAGCCTCCTGAAAACCCCCAAAGGAGGGGGAGGGGCTCGGAGAGCTTCCAGGCTGGTGAACATGTGGAGACGCAGGGAGAGTGGTGGCTGTGACTGGAGACAGAGCTCCATGGCCCTCCCCACAAGCCACGAAAAGACACGGAGGAGCCTTAAATGCCTATCACCAAGTGAAAACCACCAGTGTGAAAAGCGTACATATTGCATGATTCCAGCTCCATGACGTAAAACTATAGAGGCAGAGATGGGATCAGTGGCTGCCAGGGGGAAGAGGGGAGGGAGGGTTGGCTGGGCTGAGCAAAGAGGGTTTTTAGGGCAGTGAAAACCCTACGTCTGATACTGTAATAGTGGAAACATGTCAGTATACATCTGTCAAAGCTTGTACAACAGACAACACAAGAGTGAATGAACTCTAATGTAACCATGCGCTTGGGGGCATAATGCTGTGTAACAAATGTACTCGTCAGGCGGGGGGTGTCGATGGTCAGGGAGGTGGTGACTGTGTGGGGCAGCGGGTACATGAGAACTCTCCGCACCTGCCTCCCAGTTTTTTGTTATGAACCTAAAGCTTCTCTAAAAAAAAAAATTTATAATAAAACCTTTAAACAAAAAATTTTAAAAAAGCCTGTCTCGTCCGCCCCTCAGGAGGGTGATAAGCCCGGGAACTGGCTGGGGGTTCCCTGGTTGTCCCCGTAAAGACCCAGCTCGGTGAGCCTGTGCCTGCCCTCGGATCGCAGTCACTTGCCCTGTGCTCCCAGGGGTCGATCCTGGCTTCTGGGAAGGCTTGCGCTGTCTTGATTTTTGCAAACGCAGACAGGCTAGCTCACGCTCAGCTGCACTGCACATGGGGCAGGCTCCGGCTTCCCGAGGGGCCCGCTAGGCCAGGTCCTCAGCTTCTCTCCCCCAAATCCATGCACCACATCTCAAGGCGCTGCCTCCTGTATTATGTGCCTGGTGGGGGCTCCTGGAGATGAGGCAGCCGGAGCTCGGACTGTGATTCCATAACCACTGGGCGCCACCTCTGAGACAGCCCAGTAGGCCCATGGCCATGTGGGGCCGCACCAGGAAGAGTCTGTCAATATGGGACTTCTGATCTTTAGGATGGAAAGCTCCAAGGCTGACTGTGGGGTGTCCTGCCTTATCCTGGGAAGAGGGTTGCCCCTGTCAGAAGTCCAGATGTGTAGCCCTGGAAACCGGGCTCCCCGTGAAGGGACGGACCCAGGCACATGCCAAGTGCTTTTTCGGGTGTTGTAGAGAAACAGACAGCTTTGACCTGGGCTTCTTTGGGGTCTGCGCCGCTGTTTGGGGCTCCCTGGCTGCGTCCCACTGTGGTCAGTGACATGCTGAGTCCAGGTTCCGTGTGCTTGTCTCCAGCCTCGTCCAGAGTCACACACAGCCCTCCTCCTCCTCCCATGGAAAAACTTCTATTATGAAAATGATTACATGTATGGAAAAGTCAATACAACGGTATAATAAATCCCTTGTAGTCATCACCTAGATTGAACAGTTATTAATATTTTGCTATATTTGCTTCATCTACATTTTTGCCTAAGAGTTTTGAAGCAAACTGCTGATACACATTTTAGTAAATACACATTTACTAAACACTTCAGTCTGCATTGCTAAAAATAAGAAGAGTTTTCTACATAACCATAATAACATCGTTGTAGCCATCAAAATGAACAATTTCTTAATATTGTCTAATATCCAGTCTGTATTCAAATTTCTGCAAATGTCACAAACATGTCTCTCATGGTTGGTTTACTTAAACGAGAACTCAAGCCAGATTCCCACGTTGCACTCGGTCATTATATCTCTTAGGTCTCTTTTTAAAGCAGGCCTGTACCATCCTTCCCACGGCAAAGGCAGGCTGGAGAGACCAGGGCAGTTGCCCAGGCCGTAGCCAGTGGGTTCCCGAGCAGGTGCCAGGAGCGACCCTGCATTCCCTGCGCAGCGGGAGTCCCTGGCAGGCATTGCGCTGAAGAGGTTAAGGGGCACTTCTGGCCCTGAAGTGTTTCTTCTTGAAAATCCAGAACCCCAGAGATGCTGTCCCTTCTTGGGGAGCCGCTGTGACATACCAAAGGGGCCGGGGAACAAGGCCTGGAGCAAGAATAAAGGCTTTGGGACACTTGTGGTCATACCAGATCTGTCAGGGAGAGAAGAATATATAATGGCTCTGGGACGAAGCTTTGAAAGTGAAGTTCAATGGCTCAAAGGCCTCGCGGGGCCACGACTCTGGTACCTCTGATCCCTCTGTGAGGGCAGGGCCTGGTGGAACCCTGGCAGCTTCTTACCCATGCATTGTTTCTGTTGATGAATGCTGGTCCCCGCCTAGGGCTCTCTGAGGGTCCCCTCCCTGGGAGCAGCTTCTCTTCTGCCTCCATTGTGCAGCAGCAGCTGTGACGCTGTCCAGACCCCGTCCCTGTTCCCCATGGGGCTGCGTCTCTCGCTTTGCTCCTCTGCGCGTCTTGCCTGCCTTGCTCTCTGGGTTGATTCCAGGCCTGTGGCTCTGCGCACATTCGCGGCGAACGAATAGAACTTGCTGGATCGGTCCTCCACTTGCACTCCCAGGGAGAGGCCAGGCATGGCTCAGGGAAGCAAGGGTGTAAGTTTTCCCCTTTTAGATGGGGAAAATTAATTTAAGAGTTATGACCTCCCATGTTGTCAAGGGTGTGGGAAAACACTCTCTTGTTTTTTTGGTAGAGTACACATTGGTCGGCCTTTAGGAAAATAAATTGGCCACATCTGTTGACATTAAAAATGTACATGTCTTTTCACCTATTTCGTTCAACAAATATTTACTGAACCCCACTTAGTGGGGACACTCTTTTAGTTCAGTGTTGGGGATGCAGCCATGAATTAGACAGATAAGGTATCTGCTCATGTGAGGCTTATATTTTAGTGGGAAAAGCAGGTGATAAAGCACAGAAAAGTTAAGTTACTTGCCCAAGGTCACATGGCATGTAGACCTAAAAGGCAGAATTGGACTCCACTTTCTGGCTCCAGAGTTTGTGCTCTTACTTACGCATTGCACTATGTTAACAGATAGGCCCTGGGACTCTAATTTTTTTCAACGTACATTTTCTGTTTCGCGAGAGGAGTCCTGAAAACACCCGAGGGGCATTTTACCATTCAATGGAGCGAGACCAACTGGTAAATCCCATCTCTCGCCTCTTTCTGTGGTTGAGGAACTAGTTGTCTCGCTGTGCTGGGCTGGACAGAATAACCCCTTTACTGTCCAGCTAATGCCCATGGCGACAGGCTACCACATGGCAGACCTGGGAGCGGTGCTGGCAGGATGCGCGAGCCCATCCTAGGTTTGCAGTAGGGTGGGTGGGGGCGGCATTCAGGGAACGGGCCACATGGAGCGCTTCTCGTTCCCTCTCTTCCCATTCTCTTTCTACCCCGTTAGGATGAAAAGACAAAAGCAGTCCCCAGGAAGTGCAGCAGGAGTGTCCCTCCAGCTCCGCTCACATCCTGGCAGAAGGACCACGCCACCCTACGCTCCGGGGCTGCTGCCCCCCAGGAGGCAGAGCAGGGCCGGGGCACCAAGCCCGGCTCCGGGGCCGCTGCGAAGCCCCAGGAAACCACGCGAGGTGCCTGGCTGGGGCGCAGGCTGCTGCCAGGCAGCTTTGTGAAGTTGGTGGCTTCATTGGAAACTCTTCAGAAGCTTGGCACAGACGCATCCTTCCTCCGCGACAGCTCACACTTCGGAAAGTATCAGATTGCTCTGAAATGTGATAATGGCTTCTGTCAATTTCTACACACAGGACAACGTTTTCTACAGCAAGAATATTAGTCCTGGCCTTCTGGGACTGTTTGGGCTTCTAGACCAACGATCCCCTGCTCCCTGCAACAAGGTCGGGTGGTTGATGAGGCCTAAGTGGATGGGGCAGTGGGGCGGAGAAGAGCCCTTAGGAGCAGCTACCTCTCCACACTCCATTTGTGGGGTGGGGGGAGGGGGAGGATTCGGGACACTCCTTAGCCAGGCAGCAGGCACAGCTGTGACCAGTAGCAGCTGCAGAGCCCCGAAGTGGGTCCAAGTGCGGCCTCTCCCTCCTTAGGCCTGGAAGACAACCCACTGCTCCCCATCTACACTGCTGGCTGTGGTGGCGGGGCCAGGGCTCTCGCCTGCCCCTGCAATGCGGTTCGAGCAGGTGCAGCAGTGAGGTGTGGGGGTGGGGAGTGCCTTAAGAGGTGAAGGACAATGGGAACAGAAGTGCAGAGGTGGCATCGTGCCTGGTGTTGGCGGGGAATCGAAGGAGGTCACATCCATAGCTTTGATGAATTTGCGACTGAAGCTTAAGTCCTGCCTGAAGCCCAGGAGCTGGGCCAGGGCACTGTGCAGGGAGCTGTGGGAACGGAGAGGAGGCTACACAGAAGGGTGTGAGAGGGCAAGGGCTGGGTGGGGAGGTTGGCCTGCCTGCAGGCTGCAGGGGAGCTGGGTGGGGCACGCACACTGAGGCTGGGCAGTGATCCACGTCCATCAGCCCCCCTCTGAGCAAGGCCTGGCCTGGCGGCCTCATGCAGCGGCCTCCGCTGATTTCCCTGAGATAAGGCTGCCTCAGCTCTAAAATGGGCATGATCACCCCACTTCCCAGAGTTTTGGTGAGAGTAGATAAAATGGGAACTTGACTTCGGTCCATAAGGACCTCGTTGGCACCCTTCTCTCCTCCGGCACCTCTCATTAGGGCCCCTGGTGTGGGAGTTGTCGGCAGGAGCAGGAGTTGCTCGTGAGCGGTTCCCGGCTCCCGAGATCCCAGTCCTGGCCTGGAGCGGCCGCAGGCTGCTGGGCTTGGATTTGGTGACAGCCTGCTGAGCAGGAGGACGGGGCCAATGGTTCAGGTTCTACCTGTTTTGCCCCGAGAAGATCCATGTTCCAGTATCAGCTGGAAGCTAGGAGAGCAGCCTTAGCTGGGCCCTTACCCACAAGCCCACCCTCCAGCCAACAACCCAGGCATGTGTGAGAGCCCCGGTGAGAGTCAATGCCACAGAAGAGGGTCCCCACCTTCCACACCGAGGAAGAGGCGACGGAGGGAAGGCAGATGCCAAAGACCATAGTAAAAGCAAAGGCTGGGACCCAGACCACTGGGACTGTCCTGGTTTACATCGGCCAATTGCTCTGAAGTAGGTTTCCTGTAACTATCTCTTATACAGTATGTAATGACACACAGTGTATACCAGTATATAGTGCCTAACAGTATATACTATATAATAGTATGTAGCATATAACAAACTTTTAGGAAAAAATATAGGCTAAATTTTTGTGACCTCAGGCTAGACAAAAGAGTTCTTAAGCTTAACAACAAAAGCATAATCCATCAAAGGAAACGCTGATAAAGTAGACCTCATCAAAATCAAAAACATTTGTTCTACAAAAGACCCTATTAAGGAGGTGAAAAGATAAGCTAAAAACAGGGAGAAAATATTTGCAAACTACATAGCAGTGAAAGACTAATACTTAGACTCCATAAAGAACTCTTAAAATTCAATAGTAAAACATACACGCACACAATACAATAGAATATGGGTAAAAGACACAAAGGGGCATTTCAGAAAAGACTATGTAGAGGAAAGACTATGTCTAAGAAAAGATGCTCTTCACCATTAGCCATCAGGGAAATGCAAATGAAAAAAAACCCCACAATGAGATATCCCTACATGCCTGTTAGAATGGCTAAAATGACACACAGTGACAACATGGTCACACGGCTAGAAAGGGGCCTCCTGGAGCCCAGCCAGAGCTATTCTGAAGTCTGGACTGGCAGGACTGTCCAGAGGGGACCCTCCCCTGCCCGGAAGAGTCCACCTCTGGGGTCTGGGCAGCTCGCTGGAGCCTCCCAGCTCTACCACCCACAGTGTAGAGCCAGCCAGGGCCAGGCTACCTGCAGTCCAGCTGAAAGCCAGGCTCCCAGCTCGGCCTCTCTGGGAAACTCAGGACAAGCTGCTTCTAAAATGACTTTATTTGGAACTCCCAGCCTGGTAAGAGTCCAGGGTTTCATGGGGACCGAGTGACTACTTTTCTTTCTTTTGTCTTAATTTCCATTCAGGTTACTTATGAAATAAAGCATACAATTTTAAACAGACAAATAAAGGTTTTAAAATAATGCTTCTTTATCCCTGCACCTTTTCCCCCATTTCTCTCCCTACCCCTCCGAGCTGATAACCCTCCTAATGACCTCCATATCTATGCACAACCCATGGACAAGAACTAAGGGGGTGGATTGCTGGAAGGGAAGGGGGGGTACCGGGTGGAGGGGGGCAAAGGGGGAGACATTGGGACAACTGTAATAGCATAGTCAATAAAATATATTTAAAAAATAACCTTTTAAACTATTTTCAATTCAATAAAATAATAGTTTGTATGTGTGTCAGGCCTATGCTAAATTTTTTATGTGCCTTATATAAGTGAGTTTCTCCAACCGCTTTGTGAGTAGGTAGGTTATTTTCTTTTTACAAAGGGAGAAGTGGCTTCAGAGAGATTGAGTAACTTGCCTGAGGTCACACAGCTAATAAGTAGCAGAATCAAGACAAGAACCAAGCCGTACCTCATTCTAAAATCCCCACTCCACACTGCCTGCAGACAAAGCAGATTAAATGTCAGTGCCACTGTTATTAGCTCGGGGACAGCTTATAGCTGGAATATGCAACTCCACATTTCGGTGGCAAACACATTAGTCCATTGGTCAGAACTAAGTTGCATGGGCCCTACCTACCTGCAAGGGAGGGTGGAAAATGTGGACCCACTGTGCGCCCAGGACTCAGGAATTGGTTGACACATAACAGTATCTCAGCCAAATCCACCTCCAGGGATATTTTTTTCTTCACCTGAACGTATGCCCAAAGTCAGTGTTGGGATAGTCCGATCAGGATACAAAACAGCCAACTTTTGCAGGATGCCATGAAGAGAAGGGCTGCTTCTTGTTTCTGGTAGAGCCAGGGCAAGGCACCATGTTTCCTGCAGAAATTGAAAGAATGTATTTTTAGTCTCCTTTGCCCTGCATTGTTTCTTGTCCTTATGTAGAGATGTTTTGCTGCCCAAGCTGGGCTGGAGGCCGCACAGGGGAGAAAGGAGCCTCCACGGCTCCCTCCTGCCTGGGCGCTGGGCTCACGCAGGCCGACCAGGGGCCACTCCTCGCCCACTACCCCCTCCCACCTCTGAGCTCCTTGCTCGACTTTGCCAGGCAACACGGGTGAGTAGCCTGGACCAGTTGGGCACTGACACTGGCCTCACCAGGCAGCAGCTGCCCCTTCGTGCCCACCCTGCCAGCCAGGGGCATGCAAAGCCCTCCAGCAGCCCAGGCAGAGGTTCCACGAGTTCTGTGCTGCTGCCTGCCATGCCTCTGCCTTTCTGACTGGGCAAGTCAGCTATTACATAGACAACTCAACTCTCAGAGACGTCAGCAATTTGCACTGATTCAATTAAGCAATTAGTCTATTGAGTGGCAGGAAATGCATGGAGCAGGATATGGCCCCAGCTTCTGTTGTCTGGTCTTTGAAAGGCAGGTGGAAGCTTGCCCAAATCATGCCTGCCTCCCCACCAGGTTGTATTCCAGAAACAATGACCTGGCTTTGAGGATCATCTGGTCCATACATTTTGTTAGGCATGCTGTGCACAGAGTTTGGAGCTGGGGACCCCAGTTCCAGGGCTGGCTCAGTTATGGACTCCATGTGACTCTGCACAAATCCTTTATGAGCTCTGGGCCTCAGTTTCCTCACCTATAAAGTGGAAATAACTAATGCCTGGTCTTCCCACCTTGCAAGGTTGTTGTGGACAGTTTTGGTGGTGGGGAATTCTAAAAAGTAGCCAACATACACTGGTAGAAGACTTGAGGTCATGATTGTCCTTGGGGCAGGCTTTTGGAGGGATGACCCAGCCATCATGCCCACCCCTTTTGTTTTCCCTTCAGCTCTCAAGGCTAACAAAGCAACATCCTCATTTTCTTAGCCTGCCAAGGGTAGCTGGGGTGGCCACATGAAGGGTTCTGGCTGGCGTGTGTTGGAGGCCCTGGGAAGACTTTAACTCTCCTAGTTAGCAAATGACAACAGGATAGATGGAGCTGACCTGGCACTTCTTCCTTCCTGCTTCCTTTTGTGTTGAATTCTGAAGAGATGCCAGAAGCTAGGGTGGCATCTGGGATCATGAAGAGCCTTAGAGCCTATCTTAATCAAGAGTGACCTCATCTTAATTACGTCTGCAAAGACCCTGTTCCAGAGAAGGTCACAGTCTGAGGATCCAGGTAGATGTGAATTTGGGGAGGATGCTATTTAATCCATTAAAACCTCCCTTCCCCAAACCTAATCCACCAGCAAGTTCTGGTACCCTTACCTCCTAAATACCTCCTGGACCTGAACTTTCTCACTGCAGTGATTCAACCACACTGCTCCAAAGTCCCCTCATCTCTGACCCGCCTCACACAGGCTTCTTCACAGCTCACAGTCCTTGTGGCTGGGGTGCATTCTGCCCCCAGCCCGCCCCCAGTCCCATGGTTCTGTTATGAGTTCCCATAGTAGCCCTGAGAGCGCTGCAGCTGGAATCCCACTGCGCACGATCCCCAGCTATGACAAGGTCGAGGACGGAGGACTGGGCTTCCCGAGGACACCAAGGCAGATGTCCCAGATGTGTGTACACTTGACCGTCTCTTGAGAGTGGACTTGGATGTGTGATGAGTGGGAGAGGTAGTGTGGGAAGGTGTTTCCTCTGCCTGGAGTCCTGATGAAAGAGATGAGGAGGCACATGTCCTCTGTGGAGGGGGGCTCCCCAGATGGAGTCCTCCCCTTCTCAAAATTGACTAGGTTTCTGGGCTCCCTGGAGCTTCTTCTGTGCTCTGCTGGTGGCAAAGGTCTTGGAAACTTGATGGTGGGACAAGGCTTTGAAGCAGCAAAGAATGCTAACCAGCCACAGGTGATTCCAAGATGGGCCAGCTGGTAAGTCACAGAGAGGCTGTGCAGCTGGTGAGTCAAGGAGAGGCTGGTTGGTTCATACGCTGGTTCAGGCCGGCAGGTTTTGGCTGAGGGCCTGCCATCTGCCTGGCACTGCGGGTTTGCAGGTTGATTGTAGGTAGAGCAGGGGAAGCGCCAGCACTTCCCTGTAGAGGAATGAAGAGGCGGAGGTGGCGAGGTGGCAGGACCTGAACCCCAGGCAGGCAAAATGTCAGAGAGCTGAGAGGGTGTCCACTCTGCACCTGTGGCTGTGGCGTGTCCTCGAGGGGGGTTGGCACACACAGAGGTGCTGTAGCTCCCAGGCCACGGGAACCTAAATGAACCCACTGGACGGCACAGGCCCTTCTCCTCAGTTGTCAGGGATGTTCCTGCCTGGAGGTAGGGGACTGTCAGAAATGGCTGTGGGGGTCCTTCCAACCCCAGGGAGACTGATTCTAAAAGCAGACAAACAAGCTCAAAGTTCTCGGGGTCTCTACCTTCCCCACCTTCTTCCCATCAACCTTGGACAAAGGGCTCATGGTGGGATCTGGGGTTTATTCTTAGAAAGCTGGTAATATTAAGCAGAGTTTCTATTTTAGAGGAAAACGCTTTCACAAGGGATCTTTCAAAATTTTCCATTTGATAATCTATTTAAGGAAATATCAAACAGTCCCTTCACCCACAATTCAGGAGAGGAGGCCACTCCACACTGCCCCCACGCCCCACCCCAGCTGGTTGGAATGTTCTGTGCAGCTGCACTGGCTTCTTAGAAGTTCTCCCTGGCATGAGTGAATGCCACGGGCCAGCCCCACCTGTCAGGTGGTCCCACCCTCTGCTCACTGCCTGCCCTCTGGCTGGGTCAGATGCAGCAGCAAGTGACTGCTGGAGAAGCCAGGGAGGGCTGGGTACCCCTGCAGGGGCTCCCAGGAGGACTGTAGTCTCCAAAGCCTGTTGATCTGGGACCCTGATCCCAGTCTTCTGGCTCCAGACCCCATGCACTTATCTTTGCACAACATGTTTCTTGAGGGTGAGTGAATGAATGAGAGGGAAAATTAGAAGGAACAGTCTCTGAATTTATTTTGTTAAGTCTTTACCACTTCCATCATCAGACTCAACTCCGAAATTCCAGAAGGAAAAGAAGAAATGAGAAGAAAAATGTCACATTTCAAATGGTTCCCACAATGACTCATTTCAGAAGTGGGGTTTCTTCCTTTTTAAAAGCGGAATCAATACTGGCTTTCATGAAACCAGCCTTTCTTTCCCCTTCAGATGCAGTCCTGATCCGCCCTTCCTGGCTCTGCACAGAACCAGAGAAGGGAGCCAATGACCAGCTCTTCCTGCGGGCCTGGCGGGAATGGCAGGGCAGAACCGGAGAGGGCGCCCCTGCAGGGAAAGAGGCAGGAGGGACCCTCTTCTTTCCCTAGGAGGGGCCTCTACCATTGATAACTCCACCCACCTTAGGTTCCGGGCCCTCACCCCCCCAGCAAGGCCAAACACCAAGCCAGGGATTCAAGGGCTCACTCACCTTCTTGGGTGCCCAGATGGACCCCAGTACCCTGGAGAGACATTCGGGTGTTTCCTCCAGACCCCCACAGGGGTGGATCAGTGGACAAGCATAGAAAATGGCTTGTGCGGTAGTTTGTTCCAAAGTCTCAGTGATTTTTTGGGAGGGGGTGCTGAAGAAACTCAAATGTCTGCACTCTGCTTGCCTTCCTCCAATGGCCTAATGCACTTTGAAGTATAGTCAGGGTATGTGCGGGCTTGGAGCGCTTACCTCGGACTGGAAACTTAAACGCACTTGGATCTATTTATTTCCCTCATTACCGTCAATAACTTCATAGGATGAGCTGTACGTAGCTCAAAGAAGGGCACTTCATTCTACCCCTCCACCCACTGAGTGTCCTCTGCCGAAGTTCAACTATGTTTGAAAATGGAAAGGCCGTTTCACCAAAGCTAAGAAGACAGTGTTCTGTGCAGAGGGGCCCTGGAGCCAACACGTTCGGTCTGCTTGGGGCCTGGCAATGAACTCAGCATCGCTGGGGCACAGGGGGTCGGGGGGGTGGCAGGGGCGAGAGTGGTGAAGGGTAGGCCGTGTCAGCTACAGGGAGGAGTTCGAACGTTATCCTGGGATGCATGGGAGCTCTTGAAATGATGTAAGGAGGGAAATGAGCTTCTGAGAACATTTTACAAGAAATCGTAAATCCTCCACCTGGGAGTACATCCGCAATATTTCCTTGTCTCCAAGGACTTAAAGTGCTTCTCAGATCATAAGCTGGACTGTGATTGTCCAGATGACAAAGGATGACTAATCAATCCCCCTGGGATGAGAGCTCTGTCAGGCCTCTGTCTCTGGCAGGGCCCCCAGTGCGATGGGCCATCCAAGCATATGCCACAGAGAAGGGGCCTGGCCTGAACCCCTTTGTTGGCAGCTATAGCTAAGTACAGGCTTGGCAAAGAGGGTCCCCAGGATAATTTCATATGTGAGTAGGCCCCAGGGGAGAGGGACTTGTCCCCATTCTTGGAATATTGAGTTGAATTGGCTAATGAGTCGGGCCGAGCGTGGACTTGGCCAGGACACATGATGAAGAAGAAGAGAGTAGAGGACAAAGGTGGCCCTGGACATTGGGGTGGGTACAGAGGTGCCACCCTTCTCCCAGGCTCACCTTTTGTGCTCCAAGACCTTGAGAGCTTTCCCAGGAGGGGCTTAGGGCCCCAGAAGAAAGCTCTCCCATTTCTGGGGCTGTAGACACACATTAGCTGTTAGCCCACACAGCCGCTACCATGTGTCAGCCCAGAGGCTAGCGCCGGTGCCATCCTACCTCCAGGGGCCCAGTACAGTGCTGGAGGTACAGAGGACACCTGGTGGAAGTTTGCCAATCACCCGGGTATGGGGACAGGCTACCCTTCCTTGGCCTGAGCCCCAGGCCCCAGAGACCCCTTGGGCCGCAGAACACAGCTCTGGACCCTCTGTGTTTGCAGGGCTTTGTGCCTGTGAATCACCACTTGGCCAAGAGCCACGCCTACCCTCCCTCCTACCCCCACGTTCCTACCATGATGTCCACTCACTCCCATTTGTTTTCTTCCCTTTTTTCCTGCTGCCAGAACATTTCCATGTTTCACCAGGAGGGAGACACTCCTGTCCTTTCCGCTCCCTGCCCCTTCCACCGATTTCCTCTTTCGATGATAAATTTGTTCCTTGATGAGCTTCCTGAGGACTCAGCCAGGACCCCACCAAGGCGTGTCCCTGCCTCCCTGGGGATCAGCAGCACCATGCTCCCTCGGCCCTGGGGCCTATTTGGTTCTATTCCACCCAAGACAGAAGCTGAGGCCCATGCCTTTCGCCCCCAGAGTTCAGAACCACACCTGAGTCACTGCATGTAGCAGCCCCACTAATAAGAACACCCTCCTGTGAATGCTGGCAGGTGCTTCATGAGGCAGCATGGGGAATCTAAGTGGCTGGGGCTTGAAAGATCAAAGTCGATCTGTCTTTTGGGGGGAGGGGAGGGGAGATCAGGTTTCAAAGACTTGTGAGAGGGAGGAATGAATCTTGCCTTTGTTAGGCTGCACCCATCCTTTCAGTCTGGGCCAGCGGCGTCGGGTCCTTTCTGTAGGGGCTGCTCCCCCAGATGCAGAGGGGGGTGTCATTTTCTTACCACGGGGGAGTGAGTTCACCTCTGAATGGGATATGGTTGCCGTGCTCCAGGGAAGAAGCAAGTCTTGATGAGACCGCATGTGGTGGAGCCCACTCCATGGGCGCCACCAACAGCCCCCCACAGCAATGCTGCTTCTTATACAAGGAGAGGCCAAGTTCGATTTCCCCTGTTGCCAGTGGAATAACTCGTGGCCAAGTTCTGATCCTAATCTCGCCTCCCTGGGGCTGCTGGTTGGCTGCTCGCTCCACTTTGGGGTGCTGTTCACACTCCCAACAAGGGGTCCATAGTCTCTGGGACAGGCCTGATGAGCCCGAGGTGTCACTGAGGAACAAACCAACAGAGCTCAGCGTGAGAACGATCTGAGTGCCAGTTCTGGTTCTGCCATCGAAGTATCTGTGTGACGGCAGGCAAAGCTCTTCACTTCTCTGAGTTCGTTCTTCGTCATCATCATCGTCGTCGTCCTTTATGCCATTAACTGTGTACTGTATGCCAGGCACGTATTATGTTAGATAGCTCTCACAACAGCCCTATAAATGGATAGTATTCTTATTTTAAAGACACAGAAGCGAGGTTCAGGGAGGTGACTAAATTTGTGCAGGCTCGAGCTTCACTGGTGAGCGGTGAAGACAGGACTTCCACCTGGCTGGTTCCAAAGACTGCATGGGATAGGTTGAGTGGTGGCCTCCAACAAGACATGCCCCACCTTAAGCGTCAGAGCCCATGAACGCGATTTATTTAGAAAAAGTGTCTTTGCAGGTGTCATTAAGTTATGGATCTTGAGAATGAGATTATCATGGATTGTCCAGGTGGGTTCTAAATCCAAAGACAAGTGTCCTTAGAAGAGGTGGGAGAGGAGAAGACAGGGGAGAAGAGAAGGCCGTGTGGGGTGGAGGCCAGCCGGGAGGGATGCAGCAACAAGCCAAGGAGCTCCTGGAGCCGCCAGAAGCTGGGAAGCATATGTCAATTACGTCTCCCATGTACTCAGTTTTACTCTTATGTCTTCATTTAATGACTTGTTCATTCTTGAGACAAAAGTCTAACCTCGTTATCTGTTTTCTTTACCCACAGCCAATCAGTAGCAACGAATTATAAGTAGGACACAGAAGTGGTACCTAATACTACGGGAGGAGATAGACAAATTATAAACTGACACTAGAAATATATTTTTAAAAAAGCACTATTAGCTTTCAGAGGTAAGAAAGGAGTCTCCGCTAGAACCCGCAAAGTGGGGCAGCCCTCCCACACCTTGATTTCAGACTTCTGGCTCCCAGAACTATGAGAGAATGAACTTCTGCTTTAAGTCACTCAGTGTGTGGTCATTTGTTACAGCAGCCCAAGGCACTCATGCATGGGACAATGTATACAACTGCATTTTACTGTCATAAAATGGCCACAGAAAACCTACTTGCTGGAGCAAACTGCAGTGGAAAATTTATAAGGACTTTTAGGTCCTCCCAGGCTGGCTGTGCTCACTTGACATCAGCCCTGGTTAGCATATCCAGTGGCCTTGAGCCACCTCCCTTGGGAAGCCTCTCTCTGCAGGGACAGAGTGATTCCCACAGACTGGGGGTGGGGGGTGGGGGCAGAGGGATAGAGGTGCTCGGCCTGGGCCGAGGGCTCTCTGCTCCTGGCAGCTGCCCTGCCTCGATGCTGCCCGTGGCTCAGGCGGCTCCTGGTCTGAGCCCCGCTCTCATTGGCAATGGTGCAGAGCGGAGAGCACACAGCCCCCTGAGGGTGGGGGCAGGGAAAATATCAGCAGACACCAGTGCTCCCCGGTTATTAAGGAATCTGACTGAGTCACCCAGAAACATCTCATGGCTCCTGATTGCCTCTAGCATCAAGTGCAAACTGCTCAGCCAGGAATTCAAGGCTGGGACCTGGCCCCAGGCTGCTGCCAGATTCCAGGCCCCTGGGAACCCCGGGTGCTGACCCAGCTTCCCCAGGTCTGGCTCTGTAGCTGAACTGACGGCTTGTGTATCCTCACCCCCTGCCCCCATTGCTCAGCTGGCCTGGGTGTACTATCACTGTCCCTGAAGCCAGAACGAGATGGCCCGGTACAGCTCCTCTGGGGGCTCCTCCTCTGCTCCTGTGGCACAGGCAGGGACATCCTGCTCAAGTCCCTCCGGCCCCAGGAGCTCCTCAAAGGCAGGACCCGGTCCTGCTCAGTAAGTGCCCGGGCTCGGCAGACGGTCAGTGCGCAGTCGGTGTTTGTGGACGTGAAGTGGGCTGAAAGAACTTAAGGGCACTCCTCCCCAGGCCGAGAACGATTCTTCTCCTGGAGGCTTTACGCTGCCCTTGTGTTAAGAGGCTTCTGTGCTCCCTGCTGATTCTTGCCCTCTGGGTTTATCTAGCTCAGCTCACCAAGTCCTGCTTTTCAGCGGGCACTATGGGCAGGCTGGGCTGCGTGCAATTCCAGGGGCACCACTCGCTGTGACCATGATGGGAGTGGCACCCCCTGGGGGTGTGCACGGTAGTCGTCCTATTCCCAGGTGCATTCTGTCTCCCGATGCTGGGCCCAGCTCAGGGAGTTCAGACTCTGCTCTCTCCCCCTTGTGTTTTGATTTGCCAAGAGCCTCGAGAGCTGGCCAGGACCTCCTCCTGGGGTTGCGGGATCTCCCTGCAGATGTAGCCAGACCCCCAGAGCAGCATCCTCAAGGGGACACTCACTCTCTGTTCCCCTCTCTAATCATAGAACTAGATGTGTCCTGAATCAGGTCATCCGCCATCTGCCCACGTGCTGTGCCTTCTGCCTTATGAAGTGATAAACCATGTATGGTCCTAACTGGGGCACTTTTAGAGGGACAAGGAGCCCTGTGGTTTTCTTATTCCAGGACAACAGGGCTGAACCATGACCATCCCCGACAAACCGAGATTCCATCCCAGCCTGCCTGACAACACACCTGTGAGGTTTCTCTACTCAGTGGAGAGAGAGGATGCAGGTGTGGTCATTTTGGTGGACAGAAGGGAAAGGCAGGGCCAAAGCTCTTTGGGGAGGGGTCCTGGGGCCCTGTGAGGGGACTGCAGCTTTTGATTTCTGAGTGCCCATCCCCGCTGGGCCGGGAGAGCTGGCACAGGAAGCCTTGAGCTGGAGGTCAGGGGCCTGGGAGTTAGTCTTGGGTGGGTGTATGTGGAGCCAGTCTCTTCCTGGCCTGGGACTTGATTTGCCCCTGGTGCCAACTGGGCATAACGTTGCCCTTCCTGCCTCATGGAGCCCCGAGAAGCCTTGGGGGAGGAGGCGGGTGAGGGCCTTTGTGCCCTGCAAGATGTGGTCACTCTTCCTTCTGGTGCCTGGACCAGGTGTTCTCCTTGAGTATCTGCTGCTGGGAAAAAGAGATGCAGGGACATTTCCAGGCGCTCACCAACACACTCACTGAGTATTTCCTCTGGGGACCTACCCCTGAGCACAACTCTCTTGGGGGTTAAAAAAGTCATCTAGAACATTTCTTCCTCAAAGCATTCTGGGTGCAGTGGAATAATACAGGAGCTGGGACCTGTCCAAGCACAAGAGTGTAAGTAATTGAGAAGCTTCCAGGAGTGAGGAGGAAGGAGCGTGGAGATGGTTGTGGGCCAGCAGCTGGGAGGGGAGGGACGCAAGCAGGCCTGCCTCATCCGGGGCTGGCACGTGGGTCCAGGTAGGGGGCTGTCACAGGTTCCTAGAGGGCTGGTCAAGTGGACCAGGGCAGGAGCTGGGGGAGGGCTGAGTTCAGCGACACCTGTTTATTTTCTGATAATTTTAGCCACCCAGGGAGGAGGTTAAATCTATCTGAGGCCATTGTCTTCGGTTTAAATGGGCCCCCAAGGGAGGCTCACGGTGGGACAGGAAGGCCAGCAGAGGCAGGAAGGGCTCAGGCAGTTGACAATGGCAGCTGGCGGCCTCGTCCCCAGGAAGGAGCAGTCCCAAATCTGAGTAGCGGGGAGGACAATCACATCCCGAGGAGGAGGTCCAGGAGGTCACCTTCTGATCTGGAAGGCCAAGGGATGGATCACGGGAACGGAAATGTGGGAAACACAGCCAGACTTAGCAGAGAATCCAGCTGGATTCAATTGTTAGCCCACCCACTTGGGGACTTTCCACAGGACAAAACAAATGTTCTCCACATAGAACACAGGGGTCAAGGGGCCGCAGGACTTGAAGAGCATTCTGTTTTCCCACTGTCCTGGAGCCTCTCCGTGTGACCTTGGATGGATCTGAGGTGCCAGCTCCTGGCCACTCCTTCCTCGGGGGGGCGGGTGTGGGGCTGAGGACTTGGTGGGAGTGAGGGCTCTTAGCAGACGTATCACCAGGCACCTGTTCCCACGGGCACGGTCCGCTGGGACATTAGTCTGTTTAAATGAAAGTGTTCTGACCTACTAGGCTTTGGCCACCCTCAGCCGTCTACTCCCCGGTTTAAATCTCAGCTCAGTTTCACCGCGGGGCTCGGGCGAGCTAACCAGTGTTGCCTCTCCTCTCTCAGCAAGTTTGGTGGGACCACATGCAGGAAGACACTGCAGGGTACACTGGGTGCTGTGTCTCACGGCTGATCTGAGTACGAGTTCCAATTGACTATCCAAGTATGTTGCTAGGGATGCTGGCCAGGGCAAGGTCCTTGGGCACACGCAGTGAGAGGACACGGCTAGTCGGTTGCACAGGTGGAGTTTGGGTCGAGGTCTGCCTGCATTCACAGTCTGTTCTCTTTCCCTAGAGAAATATATTGGGAGACTCTTAGCAGCTGACCCTGGTCACCGAGGACTCGCCACTATCCCTCACACCTATAACCAGGACACTTATGGTATCTGCTCAACAAAGCATAGAGGTTTATCCCGATCCCATTTTATGATAAGGCAGGACCATGCAATTGCTAATGCATGACCTTCAGAGGGGAAAACCCAATTCTGTTGCCTGCTTGCTGTGTGACCTCGGGCCAGTCACTTAACCTTTCTGAAATTTGTTTTTCTCATTTGGTAAAAAATTGTCTACCTCCTGTAGTTGCCTTGAGAATCACATGAGGTGTATTTATAAAAAATAGCCCTGGCTGGGTAGCTCAGTTGGTTGGAGTGTCATTGCATGCACCAAAAGTTTACAGGCTTGATTCCTGGTCAGGGCACATACCTAGGTTGAGGGTTCGATCCCATGTTGGGGCATGTACAGAAGGTAACCGATGTTTCTCTCTCACATCAATGTTTCTCTCTCCCTTCTTCTCTCTCTAAAATCAATAATAAAAAATATCCTTGGGTGAGGGTTAAAAAAATAATTAAAATAGACTCTGGCATACCGTTTTCAAAAAAGTTAGCTCTTCATCTAAAATTATCTTTCCCCCCTTTTATCGGGATAAGTATAGCTTGACTTATATATACCTCCACACATTTAAACCATCTCAGCATCTGCGGATGACTCAATCCTTCTGTCTGCTAAAAGAGAAGACGCCCCTGACCCATTTCATGTGGTTGTTTTGAAGGATGACTAATAAATGTGCTCATAAAAACCTCTGCTAAGTGTCAAATGCTTAAAGACATTTGAGGGGCGTAGGATTTCTTCAAGGTTGAGCAGCCAGCTGGGGGCAGAGAAAGGAGAACTTAAAGTTGTGTGTGAGTGTGTGTGCCTTTCATTTCGAAACTTTACAGAAAAGAGAACCGATGCACAAAAGCCTGCCTTCTGATCATTATGGAAGCCCAGGCCTCGAAGGTCGGAATTAGCATACTAGGCACTTCACGGTGCAGAGGACTGACTGGCCTGGGGCTCACCTGGATCCTTCGTAGCAGCTCTGAGACACTGAGACAGAAAACCAGAGTGCCGTTTATAGAAAGGTGGTGAAAGGGCTTTGGGACTGGTGTCAGGCCCCTGGGATTTGGGCGTGAAATCTTTTAAAGGGGGAGGCCTTCCCCGTGCCCTGGCAGGTATGGGATTTGGGGTGGACAGAAAAGTCAGCCTCAGCAAGGATGGCATCTAGTGACACGTGCCTTGTGAAAATAGGGACTCCATGCCTTCGAGGGGGTCTCTGTACAGCCTGCCCCCTGCCCAGCCCTCTCATCCTGAAAAGGCTGAGGGAATTGGCTCGTGCGGCCTGGGAAACAAAACCCAGGCCACTTTGCATCCTGAGCGTTTTCGCTTCATGTTATTTTGTATCCCCATTTTCCTCTACACTGATAAAATAATAGTTAACGTGCCTGAGTGGTTATTATGTAGCAGGCACAGTTCCAAGGACTTTACCCGTGAATTAGCTCACTTAAGCCTAACAATGGCTCTAGAGGTGCCTTATCAGCCCGGTTTTCTAGCTAAGGAAACTAAGTGATGGAGTCACATGCGCAGGTCACCGAGGGTTGGGACCTGACCAGGCCCTCGGGCTGTGTCTCAAAGATGTTAAGTCTGTACCTGACAGGCCCTCACTCCATCTCAGTTGCTGTCCTCAGGGGTGAACTGACTTAATCCTCCTAACAACCCTGTGAAGTAGGCATTAGCCTTCTCATCCTTGTGCCCATGCGGAAAAAGAGGCACAAAAGGGTTTAGAATTTGCCCATAGCCACACTCTCCAGAAGTGTCAGCTGGACTCTGTGTGCGGAGCCACCACACCCTGCTCCCTGGTCGGGGAGGGCGCCGTTTCCCTGCCCTCCCAGCTCTCTCCTGGGATGGCCGAGGCAATGGCCCGAGCGGTGTTTACATTTCTGACACCATCCTATAAAACAAGACAAGGAGACCCCTCAGAGCCGCACACCCAACCCTGCACTCCCCTAGGTGGACCCCAAGTGGGTCCAGGACTCAGACTGTGACTCTGGCCTTGCCTGGGGGACACCCAGGGCTGCGCAGGTTGAGCCGAACCTGAACTTTTCCAAGGTCACGCTGCCGCCTTGATCCCCTTGGCCTGAAGCTCAGGACTCAGTCTCACTCTGGGGGAGGCTTCTGAGGTCAAGATGAGATGTGAAGGATCCTGGGTCCTGACTCTGCTAGTACATCTGGGTCTCGGCCCCTCCTTGGTGAAAGGAGAGGGCTGGTGAAATATGTCTAGATCTGACAGTGTCCCCTACTGCCACCAAACTGCATTCCGTGGAACAAGATGTTGCAGAAACCAGGGGTTCCATAGTCAAATCAGTTTGAGAAACACTGCTTATCCTGGTCCACTCTTAGAGATCCGCAATGCACGTCGGCTTGTGTTCAAAGTCCCCCCGTGAAGGACCTATTCAGCCCGACTTAAATCAGCGTCTCCCGTATTTATTTAACCATGGAACCCTTTTCATAACCACGACAGGCATTTTGAAGGGTTCTGCAGGGGGTATGCATAGCAGCTCCCTTGGTGAATCCCACTTCTGGGGTCAGACCAGTGCTGTGTTCTTCTGCAGGCAGAGAAACAAAGGCTTAAGCTCTGCCCTCCAGCAGTGGAAGGCCTGGCAGGGTATGGGGCACCACTGCCTGGTCCAAGAGCTGGAGGGAGTTTGGGGAGGAGGCTTGGACATTTCTATCCAGGCATCAGGGAAAGAGAGGAGGTGACCTGGGAGTCAGGCCTTGATGGCCTGATGGAGCTGGCTAGACAGAGACCTGGTGTCTTGGTCTGCCAGTCTGAGGATGGTGTGGCGGAGGAGAGGAAAGGGCCCAGCATCTCTTCTGCGGTCTCAAGCACCCTGACCTTGAGCCTGAACCTACAAAATCCACTGAGCAGAGCAAAGCCTTCCAGTTAAATGAGTTCAGCCTCCTCAGAAGACAAATGATCAGCCATCTGTTGTGACTTGATTCACCCCACACACGTAGCTCACTGACGTTTTCCGTCTAACCACGTGCAGTTTTATGCTTTAGAAAAGTCCTGTTGAATACAGGGTCCCGCACAAATAGCACCCCTTTTTTATGACATAAACTTTTATTACAAAATCATAAGCATGTGATTCTGTAACAACAATATCACTCTCAAGCACACCACAGGACATTTTAGGTGAAATGTTCGAATGAAAACTATTAATCATCACACCCATTTTATTACCTTACCAACCACACTCAAGCAGGTGTTACTTCTGCCACGCCCTGTATATTTCCTCTGTCCCCTTTACATTACAGTGATATTTTAGTGCTTCTCAGGAATGGAACTGTCCCACTCACGAATCTAGCTCTGTCAGAGGTAGAAGCTAAGTTTCTAATGTTTCAGGTATACTGGGTTTTGTTCCTTTATTCTTTTAGTTTTTCAATCAACGGGCACTTACTGAGCACTTACTCTGTTGTTCATTCACTCTTTGGTTCTTTTTTCAATCAACAAACATTTTCCTGAGTACTTCCTCCGTTTCGGGTGTTGTGCAAGGGGCTAGGGACTCAGAGTGGCATCCAACATGTCCTTTTCCTAAAAGAGGTCCAGGTTGGTGGGTCTCCGAAAGGCACTGCCCTTAGACAATAGCATGGCTGAGAAGCTCCCCTGCGTCACGAATAGAACACGTGTGAGAAGCTGCCGTCCTGCCGTGTGACAGCTGAGCACCCACTCTAGTGTGTTGGGTGCAGGAACTGACCAGTGTACAAGCCTCCTGGGCACCCCTGGGAGAACTCTCCAGGGCAGGCATACACGACCGGGAGTGAAAGGCAGCCCAGGCAGCCGCACAACCTGTGCAAAGGCTGGGACGCGGAGAGCGAGGAGTTGAGGTTGAAGTTAAATGGCGCTCAGAGCATGAAGTGTCTCTTAAGCCGTGTTGAGGTGTCCGAACTTTATCTTGAAGGCTTTTAGCAGGAAGGAGACTTGATAAAATATATGTTCTTAGGAAGATCTCTCTGGTTGTGGGTGGAGTGTAGGAGCTGGCAGGACAGTAGTTGCTAGAATGAGAAGATGCTCCTACTCAGCCCCGGCCCAGCACAGTCAGAGGCGACGATGTTCCCAGAGGCTGGGCCAGCCCTCGGGTTTAGGGGAGGCCTTCGAGGACGGCCGGGGGCCAGCTGAGCTATGGAAGCCGCGGGGCCTCTACACCTCACAGGCGCAGCGCTGTACCCGCCTAGAGCCTGCCGGGCGATAGGGACAGAGAGGACACGATTCCTGCAACAAAGCACCAACAATGGACGAGGGAGCTCTTGGGGCCTCTCCCGGGGGCACGTCTCCACACAAAAGCGGTCAGTTTCTGCGCTGGGACAATCCCTTCACAGTATCCAGGCAATTAATTATTTCTTATCTCACCGAGTAAGGGCCCACGTGGAAGTCACTCCCACCCTTCCGCTCAGGTTTTATGTTGCTGTGTATTCTGAACAGGAAAAGAGCAGAAAATAGAACTGTGTTCAGAGCGGATGCCAATTTAAGTTTTTTGTCTTTTTTTTAATCATTTCTCGGTCGTGAAAACAGAGAGGTGGTGGGGTGGGGGGCAAGTGCCCTGTCTCTGGGGCTGTTGAGGTGGGAGCAGGGGGGTGTGTTCTGGGAGTGAAGTCCCTCGCCCACCCAAGGCGGCATCTGAGAGCCCGAAAGGGCTGGAGCCAGCATCTGCCTCAGCCCCAGTTCTGGACTTCTGGACAATTTATCCCCTTTGTGGAGAGAGGTGACAGCCACCTGGGTTGGAACCTGAGCAGGCCAGACCTGCTGTGTCCTGGAGGGGCTGGAGTGGGAGAAGGCGGGGGGCGCAGGGCCACCCCAGCCTGGCTGATTGCTGGTGTCCCAAAGGCAACGCTGGGCCGAGAGCAGGGCACCCAGGCTCTGGCCCCAGGTCTGCCTATTTGTGTGATGCTGAGTTAATTATGTTCTTTTCTGGCTCAGCTTTCTTATCTGTAAAATGGGTTTTCTACCCTCAGCAAATGCCCTAGGAAAGAGGAGCATGCAGATCCTGGACGCCCACACACCCAATGAAAACTCCTAGGAGTACCTAGGAGTATGTTTTTTTTTTTTTTGCACCTCTTCTGTATCAGCAAAATGTTTCTCCTTGAGGACTTCTTTCATCTGGGGAAACAAAAAAAGTCACTTGGGGTGAGACTGGGTGAACAGAGTGGGCAGGCACAGGGGTCATGGAGTTTTGGGTTAAAAATTGCTGAACACTCAGCCCGGTGAGGGCAGGTGCACTCGTAAATCACCGACCATGAAATTGGCAAGTGCATGAAAGAGTCTTCAAAAAAAATTCCCTGTTGCTGAACACAGCCTCTCACAACAATGCCAGCTGGTACACTGATACAGATGGGTTTCTAGAACACTCACGTAGCTGGGGAAGACTGTACTATAAGGGGCCCGCCCTCCAAAAGATAATTCCAGTTTTTTTGGGTCCCCTCTCGTATGTGGGGATAATAGTGCTGGCCCAGGCGACTGGGGGAGAGAGTATTGAGGGGACAGAGGGGGCATGCTGACAGTGTTCATTGCTATGTCCCCAGTGCCCAGGTGGCCTCTAATTAATGTTTGTTGAGTGAATAATGCAAGTGAAGTACACTGGCACAGACTCAAAAACAAGCAGAACTGTCACATATATGCCCCACTTCGTGCCTCCAGTGCCCTCAGTGGCGGTTAGTGACTGACATTTCACAGACGTGGGGACCCACGCTCGCCCCGGCCCTTTACCAAAGAGGGATGTCCACGCCTGAGTGACCCCCTCTCCACTGTTTGTCCCACCAGGTGCTGAGGCGTATTGTGAAGGCTGAGTCTCCCCAAAGGAAGTAGGGGTCCCTGGACCTCAGCCGGACTCACCCGCCTCTGCCCTACCCTACCCTGTGTTGTCCTCCTAGCCAGAGTGGGGCCACCTCAGCGCTGCCCAGCCTGGCCTTGTCTACCCCCTGTCCTCCTGGATCCGAGGCTGTGGCTGCCCCGTCTGGCCTGGGACAGGAGTTCCCTTGTGCGTTGCAGATGGAGGGAACAGCATTCGCAAAGACTAGAAGTCAGGAGGGATGGCCTCACTGGGGGATGTGAACAACCTGGGCCCTTGGGACGGGGGTTTGTAGGTGAGGAGGCTGGGAAACAGTGTGACCAGCTGTCCTGGTTTCTGGGTCTGAGCCGCTTCCCAGGATGCAGGCCTTTCAGTGCTGCAGCTGGGAAAGTCCTGGGCAAACCGGGATGAGTTGGTCCGTGTGCTGGGAAAGCTGAATTGAGTCCCGATAGCAGCGGGCTTTGAATATACTGGTAAGAAGTTTGCAGTTGTGAGGAGCTAGTTACAGTGGGATCTTTTTGGGGTGAGGGGAAGGGGAGCAAGTATCTTCTACAAACCAAGCCCACTTGATCTCCACTGACGGGAGTATTTATCTCTATTTTACATATGAGGAACTTGAGTGTCAGAGAAGTTAGTTCACTTGCCCCACGTCACTGAGCAAATGGACAGCTGGTTCCAAAGCTTGTGCCCTGAGCCACAGAACCATTGTCTCAGGGTGAGGTTCTGGCCGGCCGGTGGTTGCGTACTGTGGCCTGAATGCCGGGGTTGCCTGAGGTCGCTCTGAGGATGGGGCCTCAGAGTCTCCTGGAAGACGGGCCTGCATGGACCCTTGGCTTCCCTGTCTGTGTCACAGGCAGCCAGCAGGCAGCCCCAGGGCCATCTCAGCCTTCCTAGTTCCGTGTCCCCATCATCTGTTCCAGGATCTGGCCTGGGCAGACCTCTGTGACCAGTGTTGAATGCATGATGGGTCTGTGACTGATAGGGGCCCCGAGGGGCTAACTCCCCATCAATCCCTCCCAATGGCAGGAAACAACGTTGCATGCAGGTTGCAGGGCCCAGAAGGAGACCCCCTGGGGTGGAGGGGTGGAGGACTGGGGGGACACTCCCCCCTTGCTGAGCAGGTAGCACTTCCCCTGCTCCAGGGATCAGCGCTAGGTCCAGATCTCCCGTGACGGAGCCCTAAGTGCTTGGGACGAGGCGACCACTCCTCCCTGACAGCCAGCAGAAACATTAATGGGCTGACCCAAGAAGCTCTTGTCTAGAACCAGACATGGGTGTGCCAGGGAGGGGTTGACAACAGGAGGAAAGCCAGCCCGGCAGGTGGGGCCTGGCCTTGAGGGCCTGGCAGCAGGTGCGGCAGGCAGCCAGCGTGTCTGATCCGAGGGCTCGGGTGTCTGGACAGGTGGCAGGAGCCTGATGAAAGGCGTCTGGCCCTGGGCAGCCAGGTCCTGAGTGCCTGACGTGGGGCAGAGAGCGGGGGATCTGTGTGGCACCAGTCGTTGGCACACACACTGGGCCTTTAGACCGCCCTGTGTTCAGCTGGCCCTTGGCTGTGGAGTTGCACCGGGGAGCCAGCCTGCTGCGGCGGGTGTCCCGGAGCCAGGACCACAGAGCCGCAATGAGGGACACAGGGCTGGAGCTTCTGGTCAGCGGGAGCCTCTGTGGGGGGCGGTGCTCTGCCAAGAGCCCCACATCGGCCCCTAGAAGAGAAAAGCTAGCACAGGCTGCCTGGGCCTCAGCCAGTGGCCTCTTGGGGGAGGTGTGGAAGGAGGCGGTTCAGACCTCCGCGGCTGGTAGAAAGCCAAAGCAGGGCCGTTTCCAGAGAGAAGGGCTGTTGGGGTGTCTGAGTCCTCTCCAGCCCGGAGCAAGCCCACCATTTGCCAAGGATCAAGGATGGGTGCCCACCAGGGGCACCATGAGAGAGAGAGAGACCTCCCACGGGCCCTTTGGTGCAGCTCAGGGGTCCAGGACTGATTTCGGTCAGGAACCACAAGGGGCCTTTCCTGGGCACGAGGCTGGGGCGGGCCCCTCTGAGCCTCCTAAGAGGTGTTCGGGAAAGGGGAGCGGGTGTTATCGCTTCACGGCTACAGAGTGTCTGTGTGGAGTGATGAACACCTTTTGGGGATACTGGTGATGGGGAGGCAACATTGTGAATGTAGCTAATGCCACTGAATTTACAGGCTAGGGTAGAGTGGCAAACTTTGTTCAATGAGTATATATTTTACCACACTGAAAGAAAAAAATGAAAAGGTCATCAAGGTCATGGAAGGCAAAGAAGGGCTGAGAAACTGTCCCAGATGGAAGGAGACTAGGAAAGCATGACAACTTAGTGCCCTGTGGTGGCCTGGATCCGATCTTGGAACAGAGAAAAGGACACTTACTTTTCCTTACAGTTTTAAGGAGAAGCTGGTGAAATCTGAATAAAATTTATAGTTTAGTTAATACTCTTGCCCCAGTGTTAACTTCTGAGCTGTGACAAATGTTCCACGGTTATGTAAGATGTTAACATTAGAGGAAGCTGCGTGATGGGTGTATGGGAACTCTCTGTGCCGTCTTTGTCACTTGTCTGTAGAGCTAAAATTAAAATATAAAGTTTTTAAAAAAGAACAAAACAAAAGTAAGACCTGGGGTACCTAGGAGAGCTGTGGCTTGGGAGTGACAGTGGGCCTCTGGTTATGCCTAGGAGCAGCCAGAGTGGCAGGGCTGGCTCTCAGTGGCTGGGGGGTTGGTGCCAACTCTGTGCAGAGGCACCGGAGTGGGAAGGGGAGGCAGGTGACAGGTGGGAGCACACCCAGCGCCCGAGCCCTGTCGCAGCTTGTCTGAGAGCTTTGCTAGTTTTCCCGTTTCCCCGTCTTTGCACATCTTGATTTCCATCTCTACCATGGCTCCCCCCACAGTTTCTGTCTCCCAACATCGTGGGCCTGGGCACAGGGATATCCGTGCCCTGAGGTGTGCTTTCCGAGCACAAGGTGGTCACGCAGCTAAGCCTGGTCATATTCTCTGAGGTCGGGCTGCAGGCAGAGGTCCTTAGGGCAGGATCCCTGTCCCCAGTCACTGATTAGAGGAAAAACGGTTGGGATAGGGAGGTGAAAAACAAGAAGTTAACATTTATTGAGCACCTACTGCATACCAGGCATAGTGCCAGACATTTTACAGGTGGTTCTCCTTGATCTCCCTACAAACTGCAAGAGAAGCAAGGTTATCCCCATTCTGCAGATCAGATTCAGGCTGAGCGAGGTCAGGAACTGCCCGCCTACAGGCGTCAGAACCAGGGACCAAACTCATGTCTCTGCTGGATTCCAGACCCTATCCTTCCTGCTCCAGGATGGGACAGAGGGTGGGACCTATCCAGCTCTCCAGGCCTGGGGCAATGTCCAGGCTTCAGGACATTCTGAGCTTCCAGGAGTGTCACGTGACAGGGCAGAGGGCACACTTGGTGATGTCATTCTTCAGAAGGGGGCAGGGCATGTGTTTGCAAGATCAGAGTTCCTATGGACAGAGGGTCAGGGCGGCGGGGAGGAGTCACAGTTAGTCATGCTGGGGGCTGCTGCTTGGAACTGAGGAGGGCTCAGCCCCTGGTGTTCTGGCAGAACCTTAAGTGCAGCCCAGGCTTCCTTGGAGTGCCTGCTCCTCACCCAGCCCCCACACCCCAGGGTTTCCCTGCTCACTGTTTTGTCCTTGGAGGGAGCACACAAATCCCAGAAGAGGCCCTGGATGTGGACACTGGGCACTTTCTCCGTCCCCCTTCCCTCCAGCCATCCTCTGGACCTTGCTTCTGTCTCCCCACCTCCTGTCCCCGACAGGTGCTCCCTGCGCACAGCTCTGGGGGTTGATTCCACATCTGTCAACTTGCCTCACTCTGTCATCGCCACACCCACAGGAGTGGTCTCTTTGGGGGACCTGTTTCTGCTAGCACGATGAGTCCCCAGAGAGCCTGGATGGTCTTCATGTCCTCTGGTCTCCACTGCGATTGTCACAGAGCTTGGGGCTCAGCACATAAAGAAGAGAAGGGCTGGAGCCAAGCTTCTCCGGGCATCTTGGGCAGCGGCAGGTGAGACACATGTGGGAGGTCCCAGGGGCAGCCCAGGCTCAGCCCATCTCGCTGCTCCGGGTACAACCTCTCCTCTGAGCCCCACTCCCTCAAGCCGGAGGTCAGAGAGGACAGTGAGCCCAGAATGTTCTGTAATTACAGGCTGTGGGTGCTGGCTGTGATTGTGCAAAAAAAGACCAGTGTGTTTCCAGAAAACACAGAGTGATCTAGAAAGCTATGACCACCCCCTCCACAGTTATTCTTAGAAATCCCAGAAAACCATTAACTAGCTCACCCTTGGAAACAGGACTCTAGCAGAACACAAGGCGGCAGGGCAGGGGTGGGGCTTTCCCGGGGACACCCCCAGGGTCCTGTCTGGAACCACAGCAGCCTGTGGAAAGCTTGAGAAGGCAGGCTGGAAGGGCAGGCTGCAGGACCGCGTCTGCCGCGCAGCGCTGCAGTGACCCGGCCATCCTCCCTGCCACCTGGTTGCCTTTGTAGCTCAGGCCCCCTTGTTGATGAGCACACCTGTGTCATATGCTGGCCCTTCCTCTCCAGTCATTTTCTCCAGGGTTCCCCTGCTGGGGCCTCTCTGGAGGCCAAAGGCTTCATGATTTGAAGTCCCTAATCCTTAATTCCTTGCCTTTGGCCGTGGGGAAGTGTGAACCAGGCCACAGCCACCCTTGCTGATCCCTCAAGCAACTGCTTGGGGTGGGGTCAGGGGGCGGGGTCTGGGGGACAGGGAGACTCAGACACTGCGTGTGGTCCCCTCAAAAGCTCAAACCGCAAAGTTGCGTGTACAAATAATTCTGCAGCAACGAGTGTGAAAAGGGCCTGAGAAGGGGGCAAACCATGGGTTATATGATGTGAAGAGAGAAGTTTGGTATAGCTAAGCAGGCTGGGCATGCTTCCTGGAGGAAGGGGCATTTGCCGGAAACTTGAAGGATTTATGTATACATGTATGTATGTATGTATGTATGTATTTGGAATCTTATGTACTGAAAGGGCAATGGGGCTGAGCGAAGCCCCTGATAAAGGGAACAGAAGCTGAGGTAACGGGGGGCCAGGCCCAGACTGTCCAGCGTACTTGTTTTGAGTGTCATTCTGAGGAGTTTCCTTCCTCCCATTGCAAGAGCGGGAAGATTGTGAGGATGCCGTGAAATGACAGGTGAGAAAAACTCCTGGCTTCGGGGACCTGGGGACCCTGCCATAGTGCTGCACTGGAGCCCGAATGTGTTAATGACGCGGCAGAAGCTCCTGGCTGCCTCCTGGCAGATCTAGGTAGTTCCCTGTCACTGGCTTGACGTCAAACACCTGTGCACAGCGTAGGCTCTAAAACACCACTCTAGGAAGAGATGCATATTACTGCTCCATCAGAGCTGGGGCCCCCTCATTAGGACAGGTGACCCGGGCTGTCTTTGTGTCAGGGAGCACAGCTGTCAGCCCAGACCCTGCGTCCCAGTGTCCCAGGCCCTCTTCCTAGGGAAAGGAGGCTGAGGCCTGTGCCTGGTTCACACAGCACAACAGAGGAGGCTGGCACTGGGCTCCCACCTAAGGTCACTGTCACTCCAGTCCCCCTCCCGACAAAAGATTCCTTCCTTTGTCACGGCTGGAGGCAACCTCTAGCCCATATTCCTCCCATCAGGAGGAATGATTTACATTCAGTAAAGCAACACCTGTCTATACTCTTCTCTCCTGAGTTGGTGGCTCAGTCAAGGCCCTCTGCACCTCAAAGTGGCCCAGGGTCGGGCTCCTAGGGTGCAGTGCAGAAGCCTTTTGCTGTCCCTGAGAACCAAGTCAAAATTTTACTTCAATCCACAAGCAGCAGCAGAACAAACGGGAGCATGCTTGCGTTAATGACTGTGTGATCTTGAGACTGGCCAGGGAAGGCCTTTGTCCTGACCGGCCCAGTTGCAGTGGGTGCAGGTGGAGAGAGGTGGGGGAGTCTGAGGGACAGGGTGCTGACAGCAGAAGTCCTCAGGCTGACAGAGTGCTGTGGCCTTGGGTGAGCTCTGCCACCCGAGGCTTCAGAGCTGACACCGGAAAGGTTGGCATTCACTCTGCCTGCTGCTACCAGAACCGATAAGTAGAGACAAGGATTGACTTTTTATGGACGCTTTATTCAGATACAAGTGATCTGAGAAGATGGCAGGTTATGTACCCTAAAAATCGTCTTAATGCCTCATCTCAAGCCGACCTTATTTTCAGGAGAAAATAAGGGTAGGAAAGGGGTTTGGAAAAAGGTTAACCGGATAAGTCACATTCCATGGGGATTTCACTAGAATTTCTTTATCTACCGAACAATAATTCTTTATCTGCCTCAAGGAAGTTCCCTTTCTGGAACACAATGGCTCAACTAAAATGACTCGCAGACCTCCTAGGCATGAAGGTTGAATTGATCGTCTACCTGCTGGAGTGGAGGAGATCATGCACTCCAGTTCCTGGAAAAACAGCTCTCCACCTGCATCAGTCACACAAGCCTATCAACTATAACTAGAGCTCAGATCTTTAACTCTTGAATTCCTCTATCAGAGCTAGGCTGCAGCATAGGGGATTTCACAATGGCTGTCCCATGGGCGGTGACGGCATTCTACAAAGCACATTGACTCTAACTTGCTTGTCTGAGTGGGGAAACTGAGGCCTAGGGAGAGGCCACACTTGTTGAGTTTTCCCGGGCAGTTAGTGATGGACCTATAAAGGAGCATTTTCTCAAGCCCACCATGGGCTGCAGGTGTGAGTGAGAGGTGGGATGGAGGTGGAAGGGTGTGAGAAGCTGTGGGAGCCCAGTTGAGGAGACAGGATGTGACAGGGGCCAGGAGTGGGGTCCAGGAGCCTGGGGCCTGAGCAAAGGCGTGCTTAGGAAACCTCTGGCTGGGTTATTGGTGGCCAGAGGTTAAGGAGGGGGTGGGGCAGGAGGGAGATGGCTGTGGCCGTAAGGGGGCAACATGAGGGATCCCCGTGGTAGCAGAGGCATTCTGTATCTTGACTCTGTCAATCTCAGTATCTCAATATCCTGGTTATGATATTTACAATATAGTTTTATCCCCAGGATCTCTCAGTATTACTGTGCGTGAATCTACAATGATCTCAAAATAAAAAGTATCATTTAAAAAAGAAAGGAAAAGAAAACTTCTGGGCTGGTTGATCAGAAGAGCCTGAGGGACAGAGGGACTAGCTGGGAGGTAAGCACAGAGTGGAGTGGAAACGGTGTGTCCAGCATACCTCAAGGCACTGCGCCTGCCCTGGGGACAGTGGGTCTTGGGCTCTTGGTTGGTGTAGTCTGTGAGCACAGTGACCTCTGGGCCCAACAGAGTGAGCATCACAGAGCAAGGAGCAAAGCTGAGAGGCAGTCAGAGAGAGGACGCTGGCGGAGGAAGGTGAGGGAACACCCAAGACCCTGGATGAGCAGGGTTGATCGGGCGGTTGGCAGGGCTGGTGTCTGCTCTGTGGCCCAGTGTGGAAAAGCACTGTCATTGCAGCAAGAAAGAGAGTTGCCAGCCACGCTGAGGACAGCACCCTGGGTCACCTCTAAACCGACAGCTATTTACATTTCTGCGGGAAGGGTTAAACTAGATGCCAGCCGGGCGCGGACGCAGGAAGCGAGATCAGAGCGTGTTCGGCCAGACTTAGAGCTGTGCTGCCTGTAGCCTGGGGAGAGGCAGGCCCTTTCCCAGCAGGGGCTGGAGGAGACGTTCCTGCACTGACACCCCTTCCTGGGCACGGGCCAGTGTCTGACGGTGGAGCCAATGTGTAAAGGCCACTGAAATGAGAAGGTATCTTTAGACCGAAGAGTGAAGCAGGCAGCTCCATACAATATATAACAGGATTTATTATAGGGTAAGTTACTCACAGAAAGACTGGTCCCGAATGGACAGATGACCCAGCAGCTTTTTGCAAATTATTCTCTGCTATCAGACCCCTGTTATAGTACTGTTTTATAATACAACTCAGGTCCTAATGATTGACAAGACAAAGAAACAAAGACTACAGTAGTGCCAGGGGCCATACCTTCTGGTGTTCTTGTGATAGATAATTGCTTGTAATCAATACTATTACCGGTTTATTTATCTCAGTTGTCACACCACTCTGGCTGTTACTAATGAAAATATTTATGGCTACATTTTAAGGAGCAGAGATAATCATCAACTATAAAACTCTGATATGGTTGCTAAGGACGGTAAAGCTGGTCAAAGGCCACAGCAGGAAACAAACATAAAATAAAATCCGAGACACCAACACGAAGCTGGTTTTGTTCACACCTACATCTATACAGGCTAGTGACACAGGAAACAGAAAGATGACTTTAGTAGCGGGTGAGGTTGACTCTGGCAAATGGACTGATAGGCCAGGAGCTCTGTTCAAAAGCACAAGGTCTGTGACTTGCAAACGACAATTCATAAGCACCCTAGACAGAGCCCTATACTGAGGTTGCCTTCTGTCTCCCCAACCCAGCTTCTCCGGGTCCCCTAGTTGGCCTGAGAGACCCTCTCACATCTCCAGGCCTCCACCTCGGTTCCTCGTCAGCTCCCCGCTGTGTCTAACACTCAGCGCTCTGAGCATCTCCTCTGTGCAGATGCCGTGCTGGCCCTGGGCACACAGACAGAAACCAGACAGTCCACCCCTTGAGCGGCTATGGGCTAGTGGGAGAGGCAGATGCATAATTAAATAACGTTCTCAAAGAGGGTCAGGCAGGCATGCCCTCCCCCGCCCAGATGGCCTCTTTGCCTCTGGGTCTGTCCGTGACAGGGACATGTTTCAGCCCAGGTAGGGGAGCCCGGCATTGAGGAAGCATTCTCCAAGGTGGTTGAGGGTGTCTGCCTCTGATTTTGGTGCTGCCGGAAGAGCCTTCTTGTCCCCGGGGGCAGGGAAGCTGATGAGGCTGATTGTCCTTGTCCCTAGAGCCTGTCCAACGCTCTGAAGCCAGGGCTGCAAAATTGCCATCAACCTTGCTGGGACCTGCCTTGTGCTCAGTACTCAGGCAGATCCAAGGGCGGGGGCAGACAGGAGCGGAGGTGGAGAGACCCGCATGCCGCCCCACAGAGCTTGTGGCTGAGCTGGTGCCACGTGAACTCATATTACAAATCCAGAGACAATCAGGCAGTGGGAGGGGGCCCAGCCCATCGGGGCTGCAGACTGGTGGGAACGTTGACATACGGGAGTTCTTCTCAAAGGGGAAGGTTTGACCCAAGCTTCCCATAGTTTGGGGGTGTACACAGAGCAGGGAAAGCTACTGTAGAGGAAGAAGGGAGGGCTGGGTAAATGGATCCAGGTGGATACCTGGTGTGTACAGGGCAGCCAGGAGACTCCCATTTAACTACCTTGACTGAGCGTCTTCCGTGCTGTCTGGCCACCACGGAGGCAGCATGACCGCCAACTCACAGGTGATGATAGCGAAGCCAGAGAAGGGAAGGGATCCACCCAGGTGCTCAGAGCCAGTAGCCAGGAGAAATCAGCTTCTCAGCTGAACTAGACTCAGGGCAGCTCCTGTGGGCTGGAAAGGGCAGCGCTTTCTGGAGGGACCTGGAAAGATGGCTGGGATGCAGGCCAGGTTCTGACTGTGGAATGTCGCCGCAGTCAGCCCAGGGCGCTCCCACAGTGGGGTTGGGTGAGTGCTCCGCATTTTATGTGTGACTGAAAAGGCCTGCGCCTCCGGGAACTCTCCCTTTGGCTACCGGCTTGGGCTTTGCTTCTGGAGGAATTTTCGGGAGCAGCCCGTATAAGCATGAGCACAGGTTTGGCTCCAGCGCTTCTGAACTGGGGGGGCCTTGAGCAGATCACTTAAGCTCTCCAGTCCTCAGTTTCTTCCTTGTAGCAAGATCTAATAATACATTGCCAGCTGCTGCAAGGATTGGCGGTTCTGTATGCAAAGCGCTGGACATATGATCACGCACAGTAATGAGCAGCTATTAATATCATGTCAGCTGCTGGCTGCAACTGCCTGCTCCTCCGTGGTCCCGGCTTTAAACACCCAATCATCTCCGAGGGGACTGCTCTAACCTCTGCTAAAGCTGTGAGATGGAGATCAATCTCCCAAGGATTTGAGACAGGGCCGTCTGGGGCCAGGAGATGCTCTGAATGTAGGAAAATGGAGGGGTTTCCCCAGGCCCTGCACGCACATGGTTCGCACAGCATCGCAGCAGAGCTGCCGATGGAGACAGCTGGTCCCGTGGCGTTCCCTCTCACAGGAGCTATTAGCCGGGTCCTGCATCCATTTGCAATGAAATGGAAGTGTTTTGATTTCTCTGGGAAGCCGGATTTTCTCCCAAATCCTGGCTGCTTTCATCCTTGGACATGAAACAGCCCATTCTAATCTCAGATGGAGGGGCAGCGGTTCTAAGGCGCCCATGAAATCTGATCACCAGCTCGGCTCCCAGGCGGCAGCTTTGATCGCTGGGAGGGAGTGCGGCGTCCCCAGCTTGGTGCTAATAGCCCCATGCATTATTGAAGAGCCATGTTTCAGCGGCAGACCCGTTCAGGGAGATATCCGGATTGCGGGCTGGACTGCCAGCTGCCTCTCTCACTCCCCGGTGATGGAGCTCTGTAACCGGGCAGAGCCGCTAAGAATAGACACCTGACCGAGCTGCCTGGGCAGCACACCCCCCCTCACCGCAGACGGGTGGGAGGGCAGCTGCCATGGAACAAGCAAATAAGGTGAAATAACCACTTTCCCGTTCTCTCACAGGCTGCTCCTCTGATCCAAATGTCTGAAGAATGACGAGCTGCCCCGGGAGCACCCCCAGAGACTGCCCATGTGAGGCCTTAGCTGGCTATGGGCTGGGCTGTGGCCTGTGTGCTCATCCCCTCTCATAGGACACTGATACTGAGGCTCTGGGGCCATTGGGTCAAGGCAAAGGTTGGGACTTAATTATCCCCGAGGATTTGCTAGAAATGCTAAGAGGGGGTGGGTAGGCTTCCTGTACTCCTCCTCACTTACTGTTTGAGTTGGGTGGTCTGGCCAGACCCTCTTTCATTCAATGACTCTAGGCACTGACAGAACAGTGTGCAAGGACAGATGGAGTCCTGGCTGTGGCAGGCGGCCTTCACGATGGCCTTTAGTGACCCCGCCTCCTTGTATTCATGTAGTTAACGTAGCTCCTTCCCACATTGATTAAGGCTGACCTGTGCAACCAATGCAATACTGTGGAAATGGTGGCGCGGGCTCCCTGTAGCGAGGCTATAAGAGACATTGTGGCCTCTGTCTTGTTCTCCTGGGTCACCTGTTCTCGGAAGGAAGCGACCACCATGTCGTGAGGACTCTCAGGCAGCCTTAAGGAGAGGCCCGGCAGCGGTCGGCCAGTGGGTCTTCTAGCCCCAGTTAAGCCTTCGGATGACCATGGCCCTGGCTGACACTTGACCACAGATACCACAGGGGACCTTGACCCAGAATCGCCCAGCCAAGTTGCCCTCGGATTTCTGACCAATAGAAACTATGGGGTAAGTGTTTGTTGATTTAAGCAGCTACGTGTTAGGAAAACTTGTTACACAACAATAAATACCTAATACATGGGTCTTCAGTGAGGATCACAGCCTGGTGGAAAACTAGACAGTGGTCAAATAATTACACCAACAGCTAAAAGGTTACAAGTATGAAAGTTGCTACAAATGCCTCCATTAGAAAGAACAGATTGACAGAGAATTCGGGGAAGGCTTTCAGAAGGGCGTGGCCCCTGATCTGAGGCTCCTGGTTGAGTGCAGGGAAAGTAGGGGAGGAAGGTAGGGGAGAGCACTCCAGGCAGAGAAGCAGCTTGAGCCAAGGACCTGGGTTGGGAGGGAGCCAGAGGCATAGACAAATGTCAAGGAGGCCAAGGGGTTGAAGTGGCACGAGGAAGAGAGGTACCCAGGTAGGCCTAGAAAGGGCAGCAGGGACCCTCTATCACTGAAGGATTTGCTACCAAGCCCAAGTGCTATGGGAACCCCAAGGGCGTCACACAGATGAGCGGCATGCTCAGACCTATGCGTTCAGTTTTCGTTTTTTTAGTTAATGTGGAGCCTGGTTGGGAGGTTTGAGGGTAGACGGAGCACATGGCAGGAGCCCAGGAGAGGGAGGGAGTGCGTGGAACCAGGTGGTTTAGCTGACATGGAGAGGGGTGGGCAGATTGAGACAATCATGAGGTTGAACTGAGGTGCTTGGTGATAGGCTGGCCATGGTGGGGGTTGGGGAGGTGCCCAGGAGTTCTAGGTCAGACAACCACGGGTGGCCTGGGGGTCAAACCAGTCTGAGAGATCCAGAAAAATGCACCTGATGGGGCTGGGACTGTGTGAGCCCGACAAGCTGTCCAGGGTCTATGTGCCCAGTAGTCTCAAGGATGTGGGTCTTCCCCACTTTGGGCATGGCCCTGTTGGGACAGGGCTCACAGTCTAGGGGAGCAGATGACACCCATGGAAGAAACAATGAGGGGCTAGCAGGTCCCTTCCAACGGGTCGATCTCTCAGGACAAGGTCTAGAGCACTGACCCCTGTGGGGCCCTGAAAACTCTTCGGAGGGCCCAGTAGTTACCAGTACTAAGACACTGTTTACCTTTTTCGTACTCCTTCTTTCTGATGATAAAGTGCAGTGTTCCAGAATCCACGTGGGTTTGTAGCAGGTGGAATGCAGAAGCAGACACTGTCACCTGGCTGTCTCCCATTGATTCAGACACAAAGAGATTTGCAAACTATAAAACAATGCCATTCTCATCAACTATTTTTTGCTTCGGAAAATATAGTCATTTTTCACAGCATTATACATGATAACACATAATAGGTTTATTACTGTTTTAAAGTAGTAATTTTAAAATGTCTCTGCTTTAATTTTCTCATATGGTAAATATTGATAGCTGTAACCCACCTAAACAGAAGCTGTTAGGGGCTTTTTTTTTGTTTGCTTGTTTTGAGTTTTTAAAAAATAGGAGTCAGAGACCAAAATTTTTTAAAGTTATATTATATTGATTATGCTATTACAGTTGTCCTGTTTTTCCCCTTTGCCCCCCCCCACCCAGTACCCCCACTCCCACAGGAAATCCGCCCCCCTTCGTTCATGTCCACGAGTCATGCGTGTAAGTTCTTTGGCTGGCCCACTTCCTATTCTGTAACTACCCCACGGCTGACCTGTAACTATGCATTTGTACTTCTTAACTCCCTCACCTCTTCACCCACTGTCCTCCACCCCCCTCCCATCTGGCAACCATCGAGAGACCAAAATATCTGAGAACTGCTGATCTAGAACAAGGAGGCCCCTTGCCTCCTGGGTCCCTTTCAGGCCCTGCTTTCATCAGCAGCTGAATCCTTAACAAGACATCGTGGGTGACGCAGCTATGTTAGAAACGTGTATTTTAGACACAAATGGCTGTGGAAATCAGTCCATAGCGATCATGAAACCATTTGCCTGGTCTGTGACATGTACAGAAGTGTGACTTTTCATCTGCAGGCCGAAAATCCTCCAGTGGCAGGTGAAGGTCAGGAGGACGAAACCCTGTGCACACAGGTGTGCCTGAGAGTGGCTCTTCTACCTGCTGGCTTGCCTTCTCTTACTGGGGGGTTTCTGCTCACCCTTCTCTGGTCTCTTACGCTTGCCTGTTAATTAGTCTATAGACATTGATCTTCCTAAAAACACTGGAGAGATTGATCCTCTTTTTCCCTGACTCAAAAATCCTTCAGCTGTTCCAAGTTAACTTGAGAAAGTCAAGTCCCAAACCATGTTCAGTCACGCAGGGTGCCCTGTGGTCTGGTCCCTCCCAGAATCATTACTTCCCACCAGCCTCATTCAGCCTGGAAGGGTGTGGAAGTTTCAGGGACTCTCGCTTATGGCACTTGGTCTATGTGGTGCCCCCACTTGGGCCTGAAATACCTGCCTCCCTTCCTTCTCCCCTTGGTCCCGCAGGATTCAGCTTAGAAGCACCTCTAAGTCTGGGAGCCCCAGGACCCTCCTCCTACCAGGCCAGTAGAAGGCCACCGTGCTTGCCGCTGCGTCACCAGGTCCAGGGCTGAGGCTCACCTGTGCAAATCTGAATGTGTTCGTCATTTACAGGCAGCGACCATTCTGATTGGTCAATTTCTTACTCTGATTGCTGGTTGCCCATGCCATTCTGGTTGTTAAATATTTTTAAGCTCCCTGCTTCCAAAGGAAACACTCAGTAAATGTCTGTCGAATGAATAAACAAACAAAGTGCTCTGGGCCCCAAAATCACAAAGCGAGTTGGCGTAAGGACTCAGCACTCTGGGGGTCTGACCTCAGGGTTGGCGGCTCAGGCCCTGCTCCTCCCCTCCCCTCCCCATATTGGACACATCCTGCACAGCCCTGAGCTCTGAGCCCTTCAGTCAATTGATAGTTTTCTCTGAACCACACAATAGCAAATGGCCAGATTTTTAACTCCTTTAACGGGCAGGTTTTTTTTCCAGCAGGCTGGCTCTGCACACACTGTCAGAAGCAGGGAAAAGCCTCACCCCAGAAAAAAAATGCGCCCATGGTTTCTTGGTCTGCAGACATCCTTGGTCCGGAGGGACCATTCCTGAGGCCCCACCCTTTGCAATTGTAGTTTAACGGCTCGCATTACAGGTTAAACTCCTGCCTGAATAAATTGGAAAATGCTCCAATTACTTGAAACGATTATATACTGGAATCAATATTGTTTTATAAACTGCTGGGAAGAATTGTATCCTAAATCCAATCCAATCATTGCCTCCATGTTGAAACACCCAATAAAACCTCAGTGGCTCTGGATCAAGACACTCTTTCCCATTGTCCACCACAGTTACTCTCTAGAGACACCCCTGACCTGGGAAAGAGTGTAGCACCGTCACTGGGTGTGGGCAGGCCCTCCGTAGTATAAACAGTAGTGCCCCTCTCACAGAGCAAGTCCAGACTCCTTTCCCTGGTGAGTAAGACCTCCGATGCGTTCCCCTCCAGCTGTGCCTCACCAGGTCCACTCACCCTTCCACGCTGAAGTCCAGCCCGTCTGCTCCGGGAGCCTGCCTTCCTGGGCACGCCAGGGTGACAGGGCTGCGTGTGTGCACACAAACCCTTCCTCAGTGAGTCAAGAGGTCCCCTAAGGCCTTGGCCACCAGCTAAATAAGCAGACAAAGAGGTGAAACTGACAAGGTTAAGAACAGCAAGGACAAAAGGGGCACCAAAGGCTGTTGGATTGGTTAAGGCTGGTAGATGGCAGATGCATTTTAGCCTCATTTTTCCATTCATGTGACAAACATTTACCCACTAACTGCTAATGCACCGGGCTCTGTGGGTCCTTGCCCCAGCACATCTCACCCACTCGTACATACACACATCATTTTTTCTTGGAAAAATCAGGAAATTCAGTTTCATAGGAATTCTCGCAGTAGTAAAAACTCTCCAAAGAGGAATGAGGGAGAAGCCTGGTCCTGCCCAGCCCCCCAAAGACGGCTGAGACAAGCCTGGCACATGTGATTTTCCGGAGGTCTAAGTGCTGGGCCCAGGACTGAAAGGGGTGCCTGTGTCAAGCCTCTGGGGGTGGCTCACAGCACTTCTGGGCCCTCCCCTGGCTGCCCTCTGCTCCCTCCAGCTGTGGGCAGGCTGTCAGGCTGTGAGGCTGCCACAGGAGAGCAGGCATGTCTGTTGACAGCCAGCATCCAGCCGGGGGCCACCGGCCAGGCCCCTCGCAAGAAGACCTATCTGCTCAGCCAGCTCCTCTGCAGTGTTTAGAAAAAAAGCCCAAAGAAAGCAGAGATTTGGATGATCGATGGGTCTGTGTGTCTTTCTCTTGCTCCTGTGGATTTTTCAATTGAAAAGACGAGGCTTATCTCTCATTTTTAATTGATTTTAATGCGGCTTAGCCAGGCTAGATCAGATCTCAGCTCCTTAGTGGCCTTCAATGAATGGTGTGAGGAGCTGCCTGAATGTTAATGAGAGGTTGAGAGGAACCAGAGGAGGTAACGAGGCCGCTGTGTGCCTGGGACTCCCCGGCAGGCTTCAGGGTTGACCGCCCCAGTGGGCCCACCTATGGATTTCAGGGGTGGCGTGGATATGGGAATGGGGTAGTTAGATCTCTAGATGATGCCGAGAAACATAAATGCACAGGTGTAATTACAACCTACATGGCTTTTGGCTCAATCCATCGCCAGGTCTGGGACTCCAGGTAGCCTATCTGCCCAAACATTTACTTGCCTTACTTCTGCCAATTCTCTGTGCTTCCACCCCCTCGGAAAATCCTTCTTGGTGCCTTTGCAGTTTTTGACTGTAGCACAGTCAGTACCTTCTGACATGGAGGATTCTCTTCTCACCACTACCGCTTCCCCCAAACCTCGCTGGGCTCTGGGTGATCTCGGACCAATAGCCAAGGTCCTCTGGTCCTCAGCCTTCTCCTCTCAAATGGAAATTCCAGCATTGACCACAGGGCATTATTTTGAGGAGGCAGAGAAGATAATGTCAGTAAAACACGCAGCTGTGCTCAGAGCAGGACAATCTCAGATGTTATTTCTCCCCCCCCCCACAACTACCCTCTCCAGCCAGACAACTGAATCAAGGGATGTCAGTAAAATAATTAGAAATGGGAGGAGGCCTGGAATGGCATCCCATGGGGATGGACTCCCGTTCTAACCACAGGAGGTGGCAGTGAACTGATGAATGCCCTGTCCAGCTATTTTGGCTGGAAAGAGATAATAGGAGAGGTTCTCAAGTTGAGCTGCTAGAGAAGAAACACCCAGGGAGGTTTAAAAAACAAAAACAAAAACAAAAACAAAAACAAAAACAAAAACAAAAACAGTGCTGGGGCTTATGGCCCAAAGTCTGACTCAATTGGCTTGGGATGGGCTCGGCGTTGACAGAGGTTTGGAATGTTTTAGAAGTTGGTGAGTTTAGGATGGGGTGGGGAAGATCGTATGTCACAGAGCAGGGGCCCCTTCTAAGGGTTTAGTTGCTTATTCTACTGAATGGTCCTCTGTGGCCTCTTTCTATGGTTACTACAGGGTCCCCATAAACCCAGGTGGCAGGTGCGTGGGTGGGTGGAGGAGGGGACATTTGTCTCTCCATGGTCCTTAGTCCCCATCTTAAATAGAGCCCCATCTTAAATACATGCTCATAGTTTTCTTGTACAGACGCAAACATCCAAGGCCTCGTTTCTCAATCAGTACAAACTAAAACACCCATTCCCACAGATCCCACAGGCCTCTGCTCCTCACACATGCACACAAATGTGGTCCAAGACGAATTCACTGAAACTCACCTATTTGTGAAGGTATTGCCCAGAGCTGTGAATGGTCTGAGGTAGTCCCCTACTTGCAAACTAAGGGTTAGCCTGCCGTAGTTTGTGTGTGTGGGAGGAGCCTAACCTTTACCTTGCCTAGTTCATTTCCTTTTATCCACTTACGACAATTCTTTGGGCACCGACTGTGAGCCTGACCTGGATATCATGCGATGGGTTCCCCGATCTTAAGGCACCTGCGTACACACCCACACCAGAGATGTGGAAACTCCATATTCTAGCCCCTTCTCCACCCCATGCCCGCATTCCTACCTGATCACCTGTCCGGACGCTTCCGCTTCCCTCAGTTCTTTCCCTGGGAGGTGTTAAACTATGTTATGACTGTGTGTTCATGGTCAAAGTGCTGGGGCAGATTTAAAACAGAGACGCGGAGAGTAGAAAATGGGAGTAAGTGCCTTCAGTGTCTTGACTCCGCCCAGTCCCTCCACCCAGCGGAAGCCGAGGTCAATGTTTCTGTTTACTGTCTGGTGGTTAGCACCGCCGTTCCAAATATGCCCAGACCCTTCTTTCCCGGCTTGTTAACTTTGGGCAGTGCTTACTGACTTCCTGCCATGAAGAGTGACCAGTTTAGTACAGCGATTTCCAACTGGTGTTCCGCAAAAATTTTTTAAAACGTGCACTACCTGACTATTCAGTCAGGGGCGCTGGCTTCTTTTCCCTTAGATGGTCCAAGAAAAAACAAAAAAGGCGACAGCCAACATAACAATAGCTGTCCGGTGTGAATGAGTCAAAATGATACTTTTTTTGTCAGATTGGCAAAAAATACACTTTTTGGTGTGCTGCAGAATTTTAGTAATTACATGTGCCCTGAGATGAAAAAGGCTGAAAATCAATGATTTAGTAGTACACGTCTCCCCCCATCGGCATTCCACTTCTTTCCTAGCTTTGTTAGGTTATTTTCAGTTCTTCTCTTAGTGATCCTTACAGCTTTAAGTAATTTGCTTAAAACTTAATGAGCCATCCTCTTTGCACAATGTCTCTGCACTGCCCACTCTGCAAAGACCAGAAGAAAACAGTTCTCTCCCTGGACCCCATGCGCACGCCCCCAGGAGAGGACCATGTGAGGACAGTGAGAAGACAGCCGTCTGCCAGCCAGGAAGGGGTCCTCGGCCAGCACGTGACCATGCTGGCACCCTGATCGCAGACCTCTAGCCTCCAGAACTGTCTGTTACTTAAGCCTAGTCTATGGCCTTGGCATATGGCAGTCTGAGCTGACTAAGATAGCATCCTATTGGCTCTGTTTCTCTGGCGAACCCTGATGACTATAAGCCCATCTGTGGGCAGCAGGTGGTAGAACCCAGGCCTGGGAAACCGCTGTCCCCACTTTGTCCAGCAAGGGGCCGGCAGGGGCGGCCCACCCGCTCCCCACCCAGCTGAGAGAGAGCCCTGCGGGAAGCGCAGGCCAGAAGAAGCTGTGGTGGTCCCCCAGATGTCTGCGATGGAATAAACGAGCAGCAGGCGGGGCGGGGCTGCCCATGTGCACTGAAACCCCCAACGTGGCAGCGTCCTGTGGAATAGAGAGACTAGCCGTGGTCTCTACGTGTTAACCCTGAGGCAGGCAGGAAAGAAATTATTCACACGCACGCATTTGACAGAGGAAGAAACAGATGCAGAGCGGGGAAGGGACTCATCTAAAGCCACACAGCAGAAAATACTGAAATTGAATTAGAGCCCATACCCCCTGCCTTCTGCAGGTCCCAGTGTGGCAGGGCCCCGTGCGGGTAGCACGGGCCACTGCCATTCTGTCCCTCAACATTGAAGCCTCGCTGGGACTGTAGGCCAATGACATCAAGAAGGGAGGTGTTGTGACAGTGACAGAAGAGGAGGGAAAGTGGAGGCTGGAGTTGGGGCTACGGCGCTATACCATAGGGCCTGGGAATGATGTTTGGGGTGGGGTTG
Source organism: Mormoops blainvillei (assembly GCA_004026545.1). NCBI lineage: Eukaryota > Metazoa > Chordata > Mammalia > Chiroptera > Mormoopidae > Mormoops > Mormoops blainvillei. The sequence continues at coordinate 225,684 of PVJD01001742.1, forward strand.
GGGGAGGCGGGGACCTCAGAGAGAACAGCCAGAAGACTGCAACCCGCCCGGCATTCCAGGCCACTCCAGGTCTGGACCACACTGGCTCAACATGTCCTGCCCTGTCACACCGCTGCTTTTGCCCAGCAGCTCCATTCTTCTCTGTCACGTCTTGAGGTCCTGCCCCCCACAGTGCCCTGACTGTCCTGCGCTCAGAGCTGGCCACACAGCATCCCTCTCTCCCACCGCACACGACCCCATGAGGCGGGTACCGCGTCTGGTTTGCCGCTGTGCCCAGCACCTGGCTCGGGGCCTGCACAGAGCAGGTACCCAACACATGTGTGCAGAGCAGATGCTCAAATGGACAAAAGAGCAGTAGATAAACAGGCCTTGTAACACAGGGCCCGACCACAGTAGGGCCTGAACAAGGGTTTACTGAAATCGAGCAAAAGAGGCTCTGAAGGCTAATCTGTGGTGTCACAGTGTCGCTGCCGGGCTGCTACCATCGCGCACACACATGTACACACACCACCTTCCAGAACATCGGGAACACTTTCAGAAGCTCCTGCTTTGTACTGGGCAAATAGCCCTGCCCTGGGCACCAAGCCCCCGACGCTCACATGCACACTCCCAGGGCCCATGCCCACTCCCATACACATACCCCCTCCACCCCCTGCTCCCCAACACACAGCTTTGGGGAGAACTACCGGGACTGCGACCCCTCCTCACCCCACACTCAGCAGAACTAGGAAACTTCTCAACTTCCCACGGCAATTTCAAAAGATGCTGATCTTTGTCAGCTGCTTTAATGAATCACAGCCCAGGAGGCGCCAACCTTCCTAAAAATATCTGCGAGCCCTCAGTGCAGAGAGAGAGGCTGCGAACGCGTGTGCATCCTGCCCTGTCCCGGCTTCCCTGGCCGCCGTCACCGCCACCCCTCCTCCACGGCCCCGCCCCTGCCTGCTTTGAGTCCCAGAAGCCCGAATTGGTTGGTGCAAAGCCACCTGCAGAAGAGCCTCAGGTCACTCCCAGGACAGATGGGGAAACTGGGGCCCAGTGGGGGCGGGGTGGGAGGCTGAGCCCTCCAGGTCCCCAGTGAGGAGCTCTGCAGAGTACAGCCAGCTGGGGATGGGGAGGAGGGAGGCTCCTCCCTATCGCACCCCCAGCTGGGCTGGGCACGTGTCTGGGCTGGGCACGTGTCTGGGCTGAGCCCTGGTCTGATGGGGCCTCAGCCACACCACAGATTCAATGGAGAACTCCTCCAGGTAGAAAAATTCACCAGAGATTGGGGGTGGGGGGGTGTAGGGGAGACTGCACAAGGATCCCCAGGCCACGGTGGAGCTGCCTTCTGATAGCAGTTCGTGCTTCTCAACAAGAGAGACTAGGAATGGCTCCCAGGACGGAGAGTGGCAGGACTGGACTTAGTTCTGCCTCAGAGAGAACGGAGTCTATTTCAGCAGCAGCACCTGGGAGCTCGTTGGGAATGCGGACCGCAAGACCCTGTCCCAGTCCGGCTGCATCGGATCCCCCGTGGTTCTTATGCCCATTAGAGTCTGAGAAGTGCGGGCCTATGGAACCACTGAGCATCAGGTCCCCACTGGCAGTGACACTGGTGATTAATTGCACGTCCACAGTATTATTAGTAGCTGGAGGGGAGCAGAGAGGACTGGAACTGAACAGGAGGGACTCCTGGCCTGGGAAATCCATAGGAAAAGTGGAAACTGTTACTCAGCCCCACTGGATGTGCGAGGCTCATAGAACGATTGAACCTGGGGCCAATAAAGGGTGTGAAACACTGTCTTGCCGTCTTCCTAAGGCTGGAGCTCTGCTGCAATCTCTCTAACAGCTGCTTTGCAGTCCCAGCTTGGGCTCTCCCCGTGATGGAGAGCTCACCACCTCGCAGGCAGCCCAGTGCAGGGTGCACAGCCATGGCTGGGAGGGCCTCCCTCACATGGGGCCGACTCACCCGTGGCCTCAGCTGGCCCACTCTTCAGGGCTTGTTCCCCCTGGAGCTGCTGACAACTAGACCTGTCCCTCCTTTGATTCTGAACACCCTGCCACTTTATTCTTTCTCCAGTTCCAGAAATAGCCTTTCTCTTTGTGTGTGGAGTCATTTAACAGGCTCTATTCACTGAGTGTGGTGGTGTTGAAAAGGCTTCTGTGGAGGTAGGACTTCCGCCTCGAGGATTCACCGAGCTGGCCTCATTTCATCTCTCCCTCTGGCCGTTAGACAAGTGGGCACCAGGCAGGTTTGGATAAGTCAGAGGCACAGGGAGGCGACACTTCCACGGGCCTTCAAAGCTGCAGACCCTGTGGTGAACCCCGAGTGCAGAGGTGCTTGGCACGCTGGTCCGCTGGCACAATATCAGCCCTTGCTACAGGCAGGGACCAAAGGAACCTCAGGGAACTGAAGGAGGATGTCCCAGTGAGCCCTGCTGGAGACAGCAGGTACCTCCGCCCCTCCCGCGCTCTCTGTGGAGCTCCAGGCCAGGGCTGCCCCTGCCCTCTGGCCACCTCCAATCACCCACAGGCATCAACCTCACGCCTTCTAGAGCTGAACTCTCCTCTCCTGCCCCAGCTTCATCCGATGTTGCATCCGCCTCTGTGGTATGATTGTTATCAAGGATCTAAGTCGCACACCAGGGTCACCTTGAGCTGTGCCCTCCCTCTCTGTTCCCCTTAGCTCTTCCATGTTGCTCATGGAATCCGGTGAATTCTGGGATTAGTTCTGCTAGTTCCACTTCCTTCCTGTCTCTACTCTCTCCTTTCCTCTCTGCCCCCATGGCCAACGACCCAAACCAAGCCCTTGCCCTTCTCCCCTGTTGCCTCCTAATTGGTCCTATCTCTCTAGACTCTCCCACAATCTATCATCTGTGTGAATAGCAATGTTTCTGAAACAGAAATATGATCACAGAAACGTGTTTCTCTGAAATCCCTCACTCGAACCCCAGGCCTGTGGCCTCAAATCCACTCTCTTTATTGGGGCCCACAAGGCTCTCAGGAAAGCGTTTGGTGGGCGGACCTGCTTGGGTCCAAGTCTTAAAGTTTTCTGCAGACCTTCCACATCCTTCTCTGCACCTCTGTTTTCCCCCTCTACACAGCCTTTGTCCCTCCTTTTAAATCACTTGCCCCCCCCCGCCCCAGAACCGCACTCCCCTGTCCCCGACACTGACAGTCCTTGCCTATGTTGCGGGTCAGGTCCCCAAACCCTGTTTTGAGTCTTGCAGAGTTCTCGGCTATGGAGCTGTGTGCTGTCGGACGTCCCCTGCCCGGTTACTGTTGCGGTGGGGCTGCGAGTCGGCTCCCTCCCCGGTCTGCTGGCTTCCTGGAGGAGGCGGACAACAGTGGTTTAGGGATGTGGCTCGTTCTTCTCTAGCTTTTTAAAGTCAAACCAATTGCCCCTGAGTCTCAGTCAGCTCGAGCTGCCATAACAAAAAAACTCAGGCTGCATGGCTTAAGCAACAGAAATGTATTTCTCACAGCTCTGAGGGCTGCAAGTTTCAGATCAAGGTGTGGCAGGGCTGGTTTCTGTGAGAGCCCTCTTCCGGGCTTGCTGATGGCCACCTTCTTGCTGTGTCCTGATATGGTGAAGAAAGTAAGTGTCAGCAAGCCCTCTGGTGTCACTTCTTATAATGACACTAATCCCATGGGATCAGCCCCACCCCTTCTTATGACTCCATTTAACCTTAATTACTTAGCATGGTGAAAGCTGAAGATGGTCTTTATCCTAAGTCCATTGTGTGTTGACTGCACTGTGTCCCGCATGGTGCACATACACCCTAATGTGTGTCTGTTCCCAGTTGGTGGCCAGTTCTTACTCCTACATTCAGCTCTGTATGTGGGTACATCTCCAGTCTCTTGTATAGCCGGGTGTAGGGGTCACACCTAGCGGCCTCTTGAGATTCTAGTGAACTCTGGATCTGCAGAGCGGTCGCATCCAGGGGTGGGTAGAGTTGGAGGCAGGGCTAGGGCCCAGGCGCGTGGTGGCAGTGCTATGCCGAGAGGAAAGCGCTGGCCTCTGAGCCCAGGGACGTTGTCCTCGTCCCACCCCGCTCAAGGTCACTGACTCTGAGGGACCTCAAGCAGGTTCTGATCCTGGCGGACCCTCTGAGCTGGGTTTCTCTAGACCTGTCCTAACAAATGGAAGCCCATAGCTACATGTGGCTATTTAAATTTAAATGAACTGAAGTTAAATAGAATTAAAAACTCAGCTCCTCAATCACACTAGCCACGTTTCCAAAGCTCAAGAGTCACGTGTGGCTGTGGCACCGGAGCGTGCAGGTAGAGAGCGTGCTCGCCATCCCAGCAAGTGCTAACGGACGGTGCTGCTCCGCGGCCCAGGAAGCACCTGGTTCTTGTTAGGATGAGGATTCTGACTCAGAGCCGGGCCCGGGGTGGGGGAGGGGAGCAGGGGGCGATTCTGCGTCTCTAACAAGCTCCCTGGGCTGCTGCAGTTGCCGTCACTGCACTCTGAGTAGCCAAGACCTAGACAGTTGTGTCGATGTGGTTGCCAGGGTGGGGGTGGGAGGAGGTGGTGGCAGCATCCGCACCGAGAGAGTCTGTGCGAGATGCAGGATCTCGGGCCCACCTCAGACCTGCTGAGTTGGGGGCTCTGGAGGTTGGGCCCAGGAACCTGTGTCTTAACAGGCCCTCCCCGTGGGTCATATGCTTGACCCCAGCAGGTATCTGCAGCCTGGGATATGCCTGGGATGGGCAGCAGTGGGCACGAGTGTCTCTCTCCCAGGCAAGCCAGCCATGCCTGGTGGGACACTCCAGCACCCCTTGCTGGAGCACATCTAATACCAGTTGAGTGGTCCTATTGGAAATGAAGATGGGACCTCTGACCCTGCTCCTCTTGCACAGAGCAAGACCTCCATGGACAAGCCAAGGCCACTAAGCAGACCAGAGCAGGAAGGGTTTTGTCATTCCTCTCAGAATATAGAGGGAGAAAGGGCAGCCCAGAGAGACGTGCTGGGGGGCCACGGGGCGAGCTAGAGGCAGAGCTCCGGCTTGCATCGGGGTGCACGGCCTCGCGGGCCAGGCCTCCTGGGACAGTAAAGCAGCGTCGTCTGTCGACGGGATCTCTGGGCTAGCTGCTTCGCAGACACTGTGCTTGGCCCCATGGTTGGAAGGATCCTGCTTGACTGGTGAAGAAAGAACTTACTGAAGTCGCCAAGCTCATGTAGCTAGGAAACGAGCTCCTGCTGTCCCTCTGGGAACACCGAGCCCCCAGGGCTGGCCGTGGCCCACTTCCCAAGACAGGGGTCCTCGGCAGCTCCCAGGACACACTGCGCAGCTCTGCCCCATCCTGCCGCTGACCGGAAGCTCACTCCTCAGGGAGGCCTCCCTCTGGTGGCCAGGTTTACCCTCCTGTGGAGTGGAAGCTGCTTCCCCATCATCATCACGTGACCCTGTCTGTGATCTCCACCACACCTGTGGAAGCTCGGCATCGCGGGCAGCGCCTGGCTGACCTCCTTGAGCGGCCAAGTGTCCTCCCTCCTGGCTCATCCTCTAAATTGCCCAGGACCTGTCACGTGTGGACCAGAGCGGGGTAACCCCGCAGCTCTCTGCCTTTCTCCCCGAGCTGCCCAAACCCTCTCTGAGTCATGGGGGGGCCTCACGTGCCCCCACCTCGTGGTCCAGGAAGATGAGGTGGAATGGGTTCACCTGAACATTCCTGCGCCCTGGCGTGGCACCTCTCCCAGGTCCCCCTTTCCTGTTCTCGGGGTCTTCTCACTGTCTCTTACGCTGTGAGGACAGGGATTGAGTTTCTTCTGCTCCGTCTGCCTCTCCGAATCTCTGATACCGTAGATGTCGCAAGGACTGGGTGCCTGCCTGTGCTGGAAACCACTGTCTGATGAGCGTTATTAGGCCGTTTTACAGATAACAAAACTAAGATCTGGAGAATTCGCGTCACTGGGAGAAAGCTGCCTCCGTCGTAGTAAGTGGCAGTGCTGGGGTTCAAACTGATGCGGGTGACCCCTGGTTTCAAATGCTACCCACAGGGCAAGTCACATACCGCTTCACGTGCCCCTTCTGCAGAAAGGGGCAGATTCCTTATTCCTAAGGCCAGGTGCCGCAGAGACCTGTGAAGGGCGGCAGGAGGGCACCAGCCCAAGGAACCTCTGTCCCCACCCCCACCTTCACCCCAGCTGGTCAGTCGGCCAGACGTTAGGGCCCCCTGAGGAAGGCAGGCAGTGCTGGCAGCTAAACAAAGAGATCCGAAGTCAGTCAGACACTTCCTCACTGCACAAAGCGCTGCCCCACTCCCCACTCAGACCTCAGCCAGAAGGACCCCGAAAGAATGCTTGGAATGCAGTGAGGCTAGACAGCCTCCTGCAGACAAGGAGAGGCTGGCTTTGTGCTCTGTTTGCCAGGGCAACTGATCCTAAGTTAGAAAGGTCGCTCCCTGACCTTTGACCCTGCCCTTTCCTCCGGTCTAGGGGGCAGCTGGGCTTCCCTCCTCGGCACCCCAACTGTCCCTTTCACGCTAGTGAGGCCGAGCCCCAAGTTTGTAGCAGCTTCAGGAAAGAGAGAAGAGGAGACCCCACAGACAGAAGCTCATGCAAGACGGCCCCAAACTCTTGAACTCTACCCCGAAGTCATGTCTGGGGCTCCCCTCCTCAGTGCAGAGCCTTCGCAGGGTCCCTGGTGTTTCTTTGCACAGTCAGCCCCTCTGGCAGCGGCAGGTCCAGTCCCCACCTCACCTGCCCCCGGGGCTGGACTCACTCAGGGCCCCTCCCTCCTGGCCATGCCTGCTGGTGCCCCGAACTGTCCTAAGAGCAGGTGTCCTCTCGGGGCCTGAATTCTAATGGGGGGACAGACAATGAGTCCAGGAATCGAAGGTGAGGTGGACTAGGGAGAGAGAGAAAGGTGATGCTGGGTTGTGGGGAGGGCCTTGCAGTCTTAAATGTCAGGAGGTCAGGAAAGGTGAGCCTTGCAGGGGGAGAGCATTCCAGAAAAAGGACAGCAAGTATGCATCCCTGCTTGTGCAGGGCCCAGCAGGAAGGGCAGGGTCATGCGGGAGAGGAGACAGGGCAGGAGGTCGCGGGGCAGAGCGCACCTCGTGGGGCCTCAGCGCTCACTCCGGCTGAGCTGGGCTTGAGCCAAGGAGCGCTGGGATCGGACTTAGGGGTTTAACAGGGGCGTCTGCTGCTGCGCAGGCTGGACAAGGATGGGCGAGGGACGCAGCTGGAGTCACAGGTCCTGGGCCCAGCTGCCCTGCACGCATCTCTGCCTGCCCCATGGCAGCGCGTGCCCCAGGCCTAGTGCTCATAGTGGCAGGGTGATATCCATTCCACTCTCAGTGGGACCGGTGAGGCCCTGTGCCGGGGGACAGGACAGGACAGAGGCACGGTGCTTCTCTCAAAGAGCCTCTTGCTGGTGGGCAGACAGGCCAAGGTGGTCTCTCCCAGTCCTGAGCCCCAGAGCTCAGCGTTGAGGCCTCTCTGGGGACACATTACACCCTCTCTTTATATGGCTCGGTGCTGTCTGCCTTGGTGCCCAAGAGGTCTTCTTGGCTGCTCTAAAGCTTGGTCCACAGACTGGCCTGTGGCTTGAGGGCTCAGTGCCTACCTCTAGGGCGCAGGCAGGGCTGGGCCAGGGCTGGGGTCAGGAGGGGCCCCAGGGGCCCAGGAACTGGTGGTCAGGAGCCACATGGTCCGTGGGGTTCTTGGTAGACTTAGAGTTGGGGCTGAGCCCAGTCCAGCCCAGCCTGGACCTCGCCAAGGGAAGCCAAATGAGTGGACGTGAGGAGGAGGAGGAGGGAGAAAGGCGGCCCATGTCCACACGACCCTGAGAGCAAGAGAAATATTTTCAGCTTGGCTGTGACTCACTCTTCCTCAGCAGGAAATTTTGTTTTTTCCTTCAAAATCACAGACTTCCACCATCAGACAATAACGTGTTCTCAGGAAGGTAACACATTTTGTTTTTCTGTGCAAGCTGCTGGCAGTGGCGTTTGTTTTAGAACATTTTACTGGAGTGGGGCCTGCGGGCCATGCTGCCCTCGGACCAGGCTGACACTTGAGCACAGCGGCCAGATTTGCTAACGAAAAGCACAACGCACCCAGATAAACGTGAAACCCAGATGGACAACAAATAATTGTTTTAGTCTGAGTATGTCTCAGGCCATATCTGGGACACAGTTAGACTGAAAAATTATTCCTTTATCTGAAATTCAAACTTCGTTTGTATTTTACTTGGCTCTCCTTCCCCTAAGCCCACCCATCATGTCACTCCTGGCCACTAGCCTCTGGGGTCCCTGAGCCACACCCCCCAAGTCTGTTCACCCTAGAGAGCGTCCACTATTTCCCAACCACTGGCCTAGCGCTGCCTGTGCACCTAGAGGTGGGCTGTGGGGCCCTCCAGCCATAGGCCAGGCTGGGGAACGAAGCTTTAGAAAGGCCACAAAGCCAAACCCAGCACAGCCCCTAACCCTTGCCCCGTCCCCGTGTGCCCCTCACTGCCCCTCCCTTCTATGTTCAGGAACGGCTGGCCTGAGGTGCTGTCCCCTCCCCTTTAGAAAGTGCCTCCTTGGACTCAGGACTCTCAATCTGGTCTTTAAGGGGGAATTCTGGCCTCCTCCTGAGGGAGATGAGCCGAAGGTGGGCCCTTCATCAGAGGGGCTGCCTCAGCCCCCACCCCTTGCTCCCTGGTCACAAGATCTTCCAGGACGCTTGACACCCAGAACCTGCTCTTCTCGCCCCAGCACCTGTCTGCCGTGCGTGGCAGTGTTGGAACGGGGGGTTTCCTCCTCTGGCTCGGACACCAGAATCTGGAGTCCTGCTTCCATTTGAAAGCGTGCCACCATGAACCTCAGGAATGTGTTTTTCCATCTTCCTGGACTCCTAGAGCATGTGCAACACCTCTCTTTCCTTCTGCCTCCTTTGAAATGGCACCTCCAGGTCATCGGCCCCGAGGTCCTCGGCTTACTCATCTGGGAAGGCCCCTTGGACACCTGCTCTCAGCGTGGCCCAGCTTGGTCCCGGGCAGGGAAAGGCACAAAGAGGCGCCCCCATGGCCTAGGGGGCCCAGGATGGAGAGAGGGAGATGGGCAAGCATCTGAGTGCCTTACAGGGACTCCGGACTGGCCACAGAGGGTGTTTGGGGGCTGCCCAGGCTGAGAGGGCAGGGTGGGCTTCTCAGAGGAGGCAATGCCTGAACTGAGCCCCCAGAGGTGAGGAAGATTCTTCAGGGGAAGGAGAGAAGAAGTGGTGTTTCAGATATGGGGCACGGTGGGTAAAGGCCCGGGGGCTCGGAAGCCGACGGCTCTGCAAGGTTGAGCGGGTGGGGGAGGAGGCCGGGTGGGCAGCAGGGCGCAACATGGAAAGGTCTGGATGGCAGCTGGGGCTTCGACTTCATTCCAAGGAGCCACGGGAGGGCTGGGACTGACTGCAGAATTCAAGGTGAGACCGAGGTCAACCGAGCAGTGAGGCCACTGGGAAAAGTCCAGCTTCTAATGGCTGGGGCCCTGTCTCCTGGTTCCGCTCCCCACCCTCCCACAGCCCAGGCCCCGCATACAGCCAGAGCTCAACGTTTGGTAAGTCACCTGGGGTCAGAACAAACAGGAGTCTCTGCCCCATAACAAAGAAAAAGAAGTAAGGCCTGACCCTGGAAATGGCTTTCCCTCAGCCCTTTTCTCTGGACACCCCATTCTCAGGCTGCAGCCCCTTCTCCCTCTGTGTTTTCGCACCTCTGGGCCCAGGTCCCCTCACCTCCTGTACTGCCTGAGCCTGGGGTCACCCACGGACGCTCAGACTCCTGGAGCCTGAGGCTTGCCCAGCGGGCCTGGCCCCCCCCTCCCTTCTCTTCCTGCTGAAAACTCCCTGCATTGTTGGTCTTTGTGTGCTTTTTCCTGTGCCTGAGCTATCCTAACTTTATTGCCCTGGTCTCTTAAAGGTCATCCGCCAAACTGGGACTGGCACCATGGGTCAGGAAAAAAACAGTCTCCCAACCCCTAGGGCCGAGGAGAGAAGACAGCAGACGCCCTCCTACCCCACTTCCTCTCTCCCATCCCCAGATCTGGCAGGACCCTCATTCTGGCCCAGAGGGGCTCCCGTGATCATGCCCTGGGCCCATGTTACCTAATCTTTATGAGGGGCACCCTTCTCTGAAGCCAGCCTGAGCACCTTGGGGGCAGTGAACCCTGCAAAGACCTTGGGTCCCCAGGCGAAGCCAGAAGCTGACCTCGGCAACAGCAGGTGTCAATTCATGAGCTTGAAATGGAGCCTGCCACCCCCCAGGTGCCACTCCTGGGAGACTGAGACAGAAGAGGAATCACCAGGTGACATGGTCCTGTCTGCACGTCTCCTCTTCTGACAGGCCGCAACAGTTGATGCGGACGGGGCTGCAGGCTTGTGGCCCCTTCACAGGTCCCAGCGTGTCTGCTCCACTCTCCCCTTGACTTATTTCTAAGAAGACCAGGCTCAGAGGAGCCAAGTCATCTTTGAAAGTCCCAGAGCTGCTAAAGCCAGGGACCAAGACCCTGTCTTCTGGTTCCCCGGCTGGTCCTCCTCCCTCCCTCTGACCCCTGCAGCCTGGACGCGACGCCGGTTCCGAGGGGTAGCGCAGGCCCCCGGGAGAGCGCGACCTGGGAAGCGAGGCCTGGGCCTGGCTCTGCCGGGATCTCTCGTTTGGCTCCCCCCTGGCCCTTTCTGGCCTTGGCAGCCTCCTTCCAGCTCAGAGCGCCAAGGTTTCCAGGTCGGGACCACTTTCCTCTGAGAAGATTCTGCCTGCCCTTGACCAAATTCTAGTCAGGCCCTTCTGAACCCTTGGCGCAATCAGGCTCTGGCTTTCCGGCTTCGGCGTTTGGCTCTATAGTGTCCAGCTTAAGCAAGGGTCCCGCTGCATCAGTTTAACCAGACTCCCCCAGCCTCGATATCAGATTGGGGTCCTCGCCCCCCAGGTGGCATGCGGTTACCTTGGCCTGCCTTCAGCGGGAATGGTGTTCTGTTTCTCCAGAAGCCCGTTACCTCCGATGTTTCCTCTCGGTAATTTCCTATCTACTGGTTCCCGCCCCACCCCTGCCCCGCCGTTTCTTGGCTACACAGTCCCACCTTTCCCTGCATGCAGCGTTGAGCCCACTCTAACCCTGCTCCACTGCAGTTGTCCCCATACCTACTGCAGTAGTCCCCCTGAGTAAAGCTTGCCTTCCTGTTCTTTCACAGGTGTCTTGAATACATTTTCCTTGAACACCTCTGTTCCCATCCAAAGCCCCTCCCACTGCCCTGCCACTGATGACCCAGGCATAGGGCTACAAACGCTCTGATTCAGGTCTTGATGTAGCCCTCGGACTAAAATAATCTCCCCACACCTTCCTCCAACCTACGCAGGACATTTGGAACTCTAAGTCTCTTACAACGAGTGATGTCATGAAAAAACCAACGACCTTATCCTCCAACCAACCTGAATTCTTATGCTGGTCCCATTACTTAGCAGCTGTGAGATCTTGGTCAGGGTACTCATGCTCTTTGAGCCTCATTTGTAAGCGGTAATAATTTTTATGAGGACTAAATGAGATAATGAAAAGTACCTGGAATATAGGTCCTGTGAAACTGGCCCTAACTATTATTACCTCTGTGGGCTCCTTTCTGTTTTGAGTGGGAAACTAGAGCCCCAGAAACATCCCCCAGTCTGCCCCATGCAGAGGACATGAGGCCTGCCCAGGAGTCTGTGGACAGGCATAGGTAACTCCAGCTCTAGGGCTATAGACGATCTCTGCCCATCCCGTACTTCTAACTGCTTCCTGCCACACCCCCAAGGGAGCGGAGGGGCCTAGGCAGCCTGCCTGTCACTCAGCACATCCATGACCCCACAGTTCCCAGGGTCAGAGCCCACTGGTGGCCACCAAAACATAGGGGAAGTGGTAGGCAGAATAATGTCTCCCCCAAAATACCAGATCTCAATCCCTGGAACCTGTAAATATTACCATAGTGGGTTGGATTGTGCCCCCAGAAAGATATGTCCGAGTCCTAGTGCCCGTGCCCTTATCTGGGTGTCTTTGCAGATGCAATTATGTTAAGGATGTCAACAAGAGACCACCCTGCATTTAAGGTGGGCCCTGTCCAATGGCTGTTGTCCTTATAAGAGAAAGGGGGAGGCCTGACACATCCGGGGAGAAGGCCCTATGAAAACGAGAGTGGAGGTTGGAGCAATGTGGCCTCACACCAGGAAATGCTGGCACCCAACCGAAGCCAGAAGAGGGAAAAACTAGATTCTCCCCAGGGCCTCCGGAGCGAGCACGTGCCTGCCGCTACCTTGATCTCGGCCCCAGTGGAACAAAAGTTTGGGACTTCTGGCCCTCAGAACTGTGAGAGAATAAATTTTCGTTGCTTAAAACCACCCAGTGTGTGGCGATTGTTACAGCAATCGTAAGAAACTGATGCAGGCGCAGCGGGCGGAGGCCCCGGCAGGGCCCTCCCCTCGGGGGCTTACCCACATTCGGGGCTGGCTCACCGGGGCAGCGTCCTGGCGAGCCCCTACCCTAGTCCATCAATGTCCAAGCCCCAAACCAAAAGGTGGCCTCGCCCCAAGCCTCTGTCCCAGAGTTGGGTTCATAGTGTTAGCTGTGCAGGTGAGCATTCAGACACCTCTCTCCACCCCTGATTCCTGAAGTTTAAAATGAAACTGGGTGATTAGGCCCTTCCCTGGGACCTGGGGGAAGGGAAGCCCTGCCTCAAGTGCTGACAGCCTATATCCCTGGGCTTCCACCAGCCTTGGGACCAGGGGCCAGGTCTTGGGGTCTTAAGGAAGAGAGGCGCAGAGGATCTGGGGACCTGTCTGGCCTTTCTGAACCTCATCCCTCCCACAGAAAACCCCCTCTCCTCTTCAACCTTTGGATGCCCTACCCCAACCCTTGATGTCTGGGGTCTCTCTCCGAGGTGCGCCTCCTAACTTGTTTTTCCCGGGGAGACCCCAAACCCCTGACTCATGCAATTTAATCCCGAGACCCACACCATTCAGCAGGTTTGGAGTCACCAACTTTGTAGACTGGAAACCTGTCTTAATTCGGAGCTTCCTCAGCAGGACCAGGGTAGACCAGCAGTCCTAAAGGAGCCACTGCCCCCTGGCCTTTGCTTCTAGAGGCTTCACCACACCCACAATGCCCAGTGGTTAGCTTAGGAAGGAGCCAACGGGTTTGCCCTTCCTGTCCAGCTATTGGTTAAGTTGTTTTCTTTCTGTGAGGAGCAAAAACAAGCCATTTTCACATAAAAATAACAAGCAGAAAGCCTGGATTCGGAGTGGTTCCAGGCAGAGCCAGTAGCTTCATGTTTCTCAGGGGACACAATGTTCTGTCTCCACTGGGGTGAGGAGAGCTGAGGGCACTGCCACTCTGCCCGCTTCCAAGGAGCCAGAAAGTGGGCAGGAATGCCAATGTCATAAAGGACGACATGTGGCTTTGAAGACCACAGAGAATGCAAAGCCGGGTCCTTCCTGTGTGTGTTGCCTTCTAAAATCCAGGGACATGACATGTTCGCAGCAGGAAGAACAATTGCACTGATTAGTAACGCTTCTGTTTATGCCCCCATTCTCCAGGCGTCTGCGTGCCTTCCAGTGAGGCCGTCCGCCAGATGGACGTGTGGTCACATACAACTTTTTGGTGCTGACTGTGCCTTGTGAGACACAAGCAAGACTGTTAGAATGCCACTTACTAAATGACCATAATCAAAGAAGAAGCCCCTAGTTATCTAGCAGTAAGCTGTAGAAATAGATGAGTATATGAAATCAGAATTCATGAGTTCAGCAGTTTTTCTTTTTCTGCTACATATATTAGCCCGTGAACATCTCGCAGTGTGAGAGGAGATACAGTTAATTGTGAATGATCTTCAAGTGGTTTAACTGTCGCTTCCTTCTAATTCCCGCCACTGCAAAGGGTTCTGGGCTTGGCGAGCAGGGCTGAGCTGACCCTGGTGAGGGAAGGTGGGAGAGCTGAGCCTCAGACCCCAAAGGGCCAGCTGTCGGCAGGAAGATGTGAGTGCTGCAGGGCTGGGAAAATGTGTGGGAACATGGTCAGCCCTGGCCGATGGGAGGACGATGGCCTGGCCAGCCCCCTGGCTACTGCTCAGAAGCACCCAAAGCAAGCTGTGCCGGGCAAGGCTGGCCTCCTGGCCGCCTCGCGGAAGAGCCGGTTGTCTTATGTGGCTGATTCCGCGTTGGGAAGTTCAAGGGAACCAGGCAAGGCCGTCCTTGCTAACCCCGTCCTTGGGTGGCTGCAGCTAGCCCCGCCGAGCCAGGCTGGAAAGAAGACAGAGCACTGGGTTTGAGTCCCAGCTTTGGTGTTTACTGACTCTGGCACTCTAGGGAAGTCAGGGGGCCTCTTGGAACCTCAGTGCCCCACCCCCGTCTCTATAATGGGATGCTACTGTAGACCTTGTTTGGGTTTTGCCAGGATGAAATGAGAACATGGAGGGGGTGGTGGTTGTTATTACTGGCATAAAAAGAGCCATTTCCCGGCTTATGAATGTAGAAAATGTAAGAGTCTGGATGCCTAAGGACAAAGGCCTTTCCGTGCTGCCTCCAGTATTGTTGGAAGCGTGTTTTGGTTTCTCCAGGACTTCCAGAACAATGGCTTGGTTCTACAGCTATTCTCAGCCCCAGAGGATGCACTGGCTGAGGGGAGGGACCTGGAGGGATGTTTACCTGGCCCAGTCCTGCTGCCCAGTGAGGGCAGCGCAGGGACACTGCAGGGTCAGCCCCCAGCGGTGCCCTAGCTCAAAGCCTTTTGGGCTTATTTTAACCCATTGGCTGACTCAGAGTTAGAAAAGGCCAAGAAATGCCAACTCCTTCTTCCCCCAGCTCTCACTCCAGGTTGCTCTCTGATCTCAACGCCCCAGCTGCCATGCTCCCCAGCTCCCAGCCACACGGCTTCCGCCTTGCAGGCCCTCCAAGGTGGTGAGCCCCACTTTCAGCACCCCTGGAGCCCCACCACAGCTCCAGGTGTGGGGCATGGGCCTGCGGAGGAAGTTCTTCCCTCCCCTGCTCTCCAGGCTGGGGCTCTCAACTCGGGGCCTCGAAGCTCTGGTGTTATTTGTCCACGAGCTTTGTGACCATGGGCCAAGGGTCTTCCATGTGGGGCCCTGGTCCGTGACTCCTCGGTAGTGCCTGTGCCTCCCCAGGCACACCACCCAGGGAGGACAGGAGCCCTGAGGAATTCAGTTAAGGCACGAGCAGCTGCGAGGCCCCCTCTGTGCTCTTGAAAAGACAGCTGTTTGCAGAAAGGAATGCCCAAGCAGTTTCTGACAGGCTACTTGGGAGGCCCCCAAATCCATCCCAGGCTGCCTTGTTTCTAGCCAGCCTCCTCTCCCTCTGTCTTCGCTCATGCTCTTCTCTCCTGCTCTTCCCTCCACCCAGACCCTGCCCGGTCCTCCTATTTTCCTGTCCTCAGAGAACCAGCTGGAACCTCGCTTCCTCCGAGAAGGCTTCCAGGCCCGGACCCTCCAGTCACAGGAGTCACAACACAGGCACCTGTTTCCCGTGGTCTCCCCACCGGCCTCCCTGAGATCAGGGCCTGGTTCTAGAGCCTCCGACACTTTCTGGCTGTGTGGCCTGCTCTGGGAAGTGGGGCAACATTCCCTACCTCCTAGTGTGGCGGCATGCCTGGCACAGTGCAGGTGCCGACAACTATTGCTGCCCTGAGAGTCGGCAGGACAGGAGGCCCTGAACAGGGACCTCAGCATGAGTCCGGCACACACACCGCCACCGGGCATCTCTGTTCCACAGCAGAAACGGAAACTGAGCTCACCGTACAGAGTGTACACTGCTTCTTGGGCCCGTCTTGCCTTCTGGGAGGTGGAACTTGCCACGAGAGGGAAAGTGCAGCTGAAGTTTCTGTTTCTGTTCTGTTGTAGAAGCGGTGGCTTTCTGAAAACTGAAAGACACCCTGTCATATCCTTCTGTTCTGTGGAAAACAATGGGGTCAGAATTCCCACTAATGGTCCCTTTCCTATTGGGATGCCCAGGGAGGGTGCTTCTGGGAATTCCCTGCACCAGTTTGCTCGGGTTCTCCAGTCTCTGGACAGCCCCCTTGCCTCAGGCTCTAGCTCCAGCTGTGACCCCAGAGGAAGACCATGCCTAGGTTTGCGTGTCACGCAAGTGTCCCCAAAGGTCTCATTCTGTGGCAGCACCAATGCTAGAGGATTTTATGCTCAGAGCCACATTTAGCTAGGCCATGGCCAGTCTGATTAGTGTCTCACACACAGTAGGTGCTCATAATTACATGAATTAGGCTGAGGCCAGCCCTGTGGATAATCAAGCCCATGGAGCTGCTAAGGAGGGCAAAATTATGGAGGCTACATTGGCCAGAGGGAGGGTATACGGGGGTACTGAGAGCTGTGCTGGGCCTGGAAGACAGCAGAGGTCTGGTGGGCCGCCACGAGAGGAGAAGAGAGCATGGCAGGCGGGGGAAGATGGTGGTAGAGGCCCAGATGGGGAATGAGCAGGGGCTGAGCCGGCACCGCAAAGAGGCCCATAGGCTGGGAGCAGAGGGCGTATGTTAAGAGTCTAAATGGGCAAAGTGGGGCCACGTCACGGGGGCCTTAAGTGGCGGCAGAGGGTAGGAGGGGCATGAGGCTGTGTCTGCCAGGAGGAGTCACAGCATGAAGAAAGCTGGGCTTAGGGACTATTGACCCAACTGTTTTGGGGTGGCTGGCAGGCTGAGGCTGCAGGGAGGCCTCGAGGGTCCTGGTAGGGAGGCTCTGGATCCCTGGTGGTAGCAGTGAGGTGTGTGGATTTGTGGACAGACTCCACCTAGGCTGAGCTGGGCTGAGAGGCTGTGGAGGCCAAGAGGGGAAGGGGGTCATGAGGAAGGGAAGCATGTCTGGTGCAGGAGAGGACACGGATCTGGTATTGGACACTTGAGATAATCACACACATTTCTCATCAGCACAAAGACCTGAATACATGCACATTTGGCCCTACCTGGGCGTAGCAGAGTGTCCATGGCTGACTCGGGGTGAGCGGTCCTGCACTCACTCACATTCTGGAGCACGTCCTCACATACTGTGGGCCCAGCACTGTGACAAGTACTGGAGAAAGGACAGAAAGTAGTATGTTTAGTACTTATGGTTTGCCAAGCTTCCCAGAGAGCCACTGAGCTGGATTTGCAGGGAGGGGAGGGGTGGGGTGCACCATGGGGTCAGGACCGATGCACAGGGCAGGCCAACGCAGGCTGAGGACATGGGGCTCTAGGGAGATTAAGAATTGGGGACACTATAAATTGATACTCTTAATATCGGTTGAATATTTTTCTGCAGGGTTGAGGCTGAGAGTGGAGTGGGAAGAAGGTAGGAAAGCAGAAGGCTTTCCATTGACCTGGGAAGTTCAGCTTTGGCCCCAATCCCAACCCCACATTCAGAGGGACCTAAGGCTTGCAGGCTCAGCCTCCTTAGAAAGCTCCCCAACCAACTTTTGGTGCCAGAGAGATTCTTGGGTGTCTCCCCTCCACCCTAAGTGTCTTGTCCAAGACTTTTTTTGAACCATACGCGGTGTTTGCCTTAAGAGGACCTTTAGCCCATGTGGTCTTCCCATCTCCTTGTGTTTCCTGTGACATGTCAGTGACTTGAATACAGCTCCAGTGTAGGCAAAGGAGGGTCAGTAACACCAACGCTGGCTGTGTCAGAGCCACCTGAAGGACATTTTCAGGTCCCACCCCGACATGGTCTCTTCCTTCATACCTCTCCAGTGTGAATCTTCAACTCTCTTCACAATGGGGTGTTTTGTGGTGGGGGTTGACCATGAACTTTCAAAAGCCATGTAACATGTCCGGTTTCTCACGGTGATCCCCCAGGCTGGGAAGCTCTGGCACGGAACACACAGTGAGGTGTCATTGCCCCCTAGGGAACTTGCTGATATCTGGCATGAGGTACAGGAAGAAGGCTCAGGTGGAGCGCTCCTGGGTCTGGGCAGTGGTGGAGGGCGGAGGCGGGGAGGTGGCCCGTTGAGAAGGGCTTCTCTTACCCTGTGCCTTCTCAGCTGCTCCGGGGTTGGACGAGCAGAGCCTGCGCAGGAGACAGCATGGGTACCATCAACGCAGGAGA